>PVJS01003903.1:32072-72619 GCA_004027185.1 Glis glis | reverse complement strand
TGTATCTTTAAATACCCTCCTCTCCCCTTGCTGAGGGTCGACCTCCTCTCCTGTGTGAGATACGAGCTCGGCCCCAGTATACTGGTTCAATAAAACCTCGTGCGATTGCAGCAAGATGGAGTCCTGAGAGTTCCTGGGTCGGCGCCGGGTCCCGTGGCTAGAGCAAGAGGTCCCTTCTAAAACGGGGTGCCTTTCAATATTGTTTAGGGAATAATAACGAGGAAAAATGTCTGCATGTGTCTAGTACAGATGGAAGTATTTTTCAAATATTTTTGATCCACAGTTGATTGAGTCTGTGAATATGGAACTGTGGACACACAACCTCCAGATACGGAGGGCTAACTGTATAAGTATTTTCCTAGCTAAGACTATTGCACACTAGAATAGATTCCCTAAAAAGAATGTTCACAAAATTCTCCCTGTCTTTCACCATCATCAGTTTTTCCCTCTACTGGCTTATTCCATCAGCATTCAAACATACTATCATCGGACCCCATTATCTGCCATTGTTTTACTTCTCCTCCTTTAAAGATGACATAAAAGAATTGCCCATACTCAGTGTCTTAAAATTTCTCTCTACATACTTTTTCTGGAATCTACTCCACATTTCACCAAAGCAACTTGTCATACCATCACTGTTCTCCACATGGCTAAATCAAATGGTTACTTATCATACTTTAACTGACCTCACCAATCTATTGCATTTGACACAAATTGTGACTTTTCCCTACTAGACTAAAAACCCTTTCTTACCCAGGCTCAGTGGCACATGCCTGTAATGTATTTGGGAAGCCAAGAAAGGAAGATCACAGATTAGAGGCCAGCATCGGCAATTTAGCAAGACACTCAGTAACTTAGCAAGAGGTGTGTAGTTCAAAGGTAGAATGTTCCTGGGTTCAATCTCCAGCACCAAAACACAAAAAGAAAAACCTTTCTTAACTTGGTTCTAGGACACAATACTAATCTTGTTTTCTTCCTATTTTCCTGGTCACCGTTCCTCATCTTCAAGGCCTCTAAATGTTGAGTGCTCTATGACTAAGTCATTTTTTTCTATCTATACTCATTCCCCAAGATGCTCTATTCCTGTCTCATTTAAATCCCACTTTTATGCTGCAACTCTCAAATTTCTATTTCTAGTCAGGACACCTTTCCCGGACCCTAAACTTATACATATTTCTGCCTACGAGACACTTTTTCTTCCAGGTCTAGTTGCATTTTCCCAACTGAGCTCCTGAAATCCGCACCAAAATTCTCTTTAATGGCTTTATTTTTTGTTAAATGGTAACTCATCGTCCATTTACTCATGCCCAAATCCTTGAAGTCATCTGTTTTCGACTCAACACCAAATCCTGTTGAACTGACCTTTAAACCATGTTCAGAATCTGGCCACATCTCAAAACTGGTGGAAGCCATCAGCATCATCTCTTATCTGCACTCTAATAGCTTCCTAACAGATCTCTTTCCTTTTATGCTTGTCTCCTACTCTAACCTTCAACAGTTCATTCTCCATACAGGAACCAGAGTAACCCTTTTAAATAGTAAGTCAGAGCCAGGCGTGGTGGTGCACACTTGTAATCCCAGTACTTGGGAGGCTGAGATAGGAGAATCGCAGGTTTGTGGCCAGCCTCAGCTACTTAGTGAGGCCCTCCACAACTTAGTGAGATCCTGTTTCAAAATAAAGAATAAAAAATAGGACTGGGGGTGGAGCTCGAAGGTAGAATGCCCCTGAGTTCAATCTCTGGTACCAAAAAAAAAAAAGTAAGTCAGTTCATATCACTCTGCCTAAAAATTCGACAAAGGCTTCACTTCTCAGTCTAAGTAAAAGGGATGTCCTTTTACTTACAAGGCACCAATCAACTTCTGTTAACTTTCTGATCTCCAACTATACTAGCTCTGGTTCAACTGGCTTCAGCCACACTGGCTCCTTGTTGGCCCCAGCACATGCTACACATGCTCTTGCTTCAGGGTCTTGTTACTTTCCATTCCTTCTGCTTATAATCCTATTCTCCCCAGAGAGTTAACATGGTTAAGTCCTTCAAGTGTTTATTATTTTTCAGTGTCTTCTCTGGCTATACTAGCAAGAAAAATACATCCAGCTGCCTTTTTATTTCTTTTTGCTTTTTCTCCTTCTACTACATGACATACTATTTCACCTAGTCTATATGTACACATTTATCATATATGCGTGTATATATATATATATATATATATATATTTGTGTACTTTCTCTCTCCACACACATTTTTCCCCTTCCCCAAGTAGAGTGTGCTCCATCATGAGAAAAAGGATTTTTGTTTATTCCAGTGGCTGGACTAGTAGTGCCTAGCACCAAATAGAAAAAAATAAATATTGCTGTTGAATGAATAAGAAAATGAATTTAAACATGGTAAATAATTTTCTTCTAGGTTCTAACAACTTCCAAAATCTTGCATGTTACCACTATTTTATGGTGACAGTTGTTCACTAAACTATACACCAACAAAACAAAACAACAACAAAAATGCCAGGCATGGTGGCACACACCTGTAATACCAGTACTTGGGAGTGTGAGACAGGAGGATTGCAGGTTTGAAGCCAGACTCAGCAACTTAGTGAAACCTGTTTCCAAATTAAAAAAAAAAAGGGGGCTGGGAATATAGCTCAGAGGCAGAATGCCCCTGGATTCAATCCTCGGAACCATCCCCCCCCAAAAACACCTCAAAGGAAACTCCATAGTGCCATAATAAACAACTATGCTAGTGAATAGGTTTACTTTACTTCTTTTTTATCTTTTTTGCGGTACTGGAGATTGAACCCAGGGGCATTCTACCTCCGAGCTACATCCCCGGCCCTATATTTTATTCTTTATCTTTTTTTGAGGTACCGGGGATTGAACCCAGGGGCATTCTACCTCCGAGCTATACCCCTGGCCCTATTTTTTTATACTTTACTTTGAAACAGGGTCTCACGAAGTTGCGGAGGGTCTCACTAAGTAGCTGAGGCTGGCCGCGAACCCGGATCCTCAGGTCTCCGCCTCCTGAGTACTGGGATTACAAGCGTGCGCCACCACGCCCGGCCGTATATTTTATTCTTTATTTTAAAACAGGGTCTCACTCAGTTGTGGAGGGCCTCATAAAGTAGCTGAGGCTGGCTGTGAACCCGCAATCTTCCTGTCTCAGCCTCCCAAGTACTGGGATAACAAGGGTATGCCACCACGCCCAGCTTCACTTTACTTCTTTAAAAATGGACGCAGGTCTCCAAAAGGTTAGAAAAAATTGAAATGACTTGAAGTTATTATAAAAAAAGTTATCATGTTGAAAAATGTCAACTTCTTGAGAATTAAAGATTTTTTTAGCAAACTATTAAAACTGGAACCACGCACTGCAACTTAAATACTGAATGTCTTCTTTTTACAAATTACCTGGTAAATTCCCCTCCAGAGGATAAATCATTTATCATGAAATTGCTTAGATTAAACTTTATTTCTGTCGAGCTACTGAAACATTTCATCTAATTTTTCAAACTATTTTAAAAATCAAGAGACTGTAAAAAAAGTGTTTATGTTAGGACAAAAACATACCAAAGGTGGCTAGTAAACTGACATATAAAATAGTGAAAAATTATAGTGCATTTAAGAAAAATGAATAAATTCTTTGTACAACTGTTAACTATGTAAACACTACTAGTTCAATTTCTATATTATTTTCAAGAATAAGGAAAAATAAGTTCCACATGGAGGAAAGATACAGCACAGTAAGTAAAGCTTGGTGGGGAAGATTATAATAAGACTCCTGGGAATACAAAGGGATTTGAAGATTATTTCAGATCTGAAGATAAACTGTTCAAAATAGGTTCTCAGTGACCCTTCCTGTCATTCTTCCAGCTGAGAAAAAAAAAGGGAGCCATATATATGGGAAGTATTTGCATTCTAAGATCAAAATCATTTTAATGTTGTATAAAAGAATTTAAAAGTCTGCTGTTAACTAACAATGCTTAGAAAATATTCTAACCACATTGGTCGTAAAAAAACACTTTGTAAGTTGGGAGAGGTGTACACCTGACTTCAATAGGTCCCTCCCCCCAGCAATTGTTAAATGTTCCTCCTGAAAAAAAAATTTTAAGAATGAGAGAACAAAGTTTTTAATTAAAAAAGTAAAATTCAAAACAGCTTTTGGTTCAAATACGGATAAGAGCATTGGTTGCACTGAACGCATTATTGTCAGGTGGCTGGTAATGAATGAATACTTAGCATACAGGAGTAATGACTGCAACATGCATGCCATCATCAGAACTACCTCTTTTAGCTGTCCCGTGGAAAAGAGGGTAAAAACAAGAAAAATAAATTGTTTTGACCGTTATTTTTGAGTCATCGATTTTTACCTTCAAAAGAGAGAAAACACGTAGTTTAAGGGTTGTGGGCATTCGGCTTTGGTCATCATTCATTAGCAACAAATACAAAATGCCTTCAGTGTAAAAAGCCCTGAATAGATATGTAAAGGTATTTCGAATTGGCACCACCACCACCACCACACAAAATGAAGTGAAAAAATGGATAAGCCGCCAAGGCGGAAAAGTGCTCTCCATCAGCTACCGGCATTCAACCGGGAAATTACTTGGGCTGACACCAATCAGCACACGTTGCTCTATGAGAAAAGCAGAGCGACGTCGGTCCCTTCTTTCCATAAAGCTTGAGAGGACCGGGAGCATTCGACTTCATGGCGGAAGATGCAATGACTCATTCCATGATCACCGAAAGGCAGAAAAGCCAGGGCTCCCCACCACCCAGCCCGCCTCTGTGGCACTGTCCCCATTCGCGGCGCGGGCCCCGGGCCGGGGTGCGGTGCGTCCTGAAGGTGCCCTCCGCTGCAGCAGGGTGGGAGCCGGCACAGGGGAGTGCGGGGAGGCTGTCTCCGACAGGGTGGCGGCCGGGACACTTCCCGCAGCCCCCGGCGGCGGGCGGGCGGACGACAGCGGCATCGAGCCGGGAAGCTGGAGCCGAGGCGCCCCGCCCGCCCGCCCGCCGCCCGCGCCCCGGCGGTTCCAGCTGTCCGGCCCCAGCCCGGCCACGCGCTGCTGTCGTCTCTGCCGCCGTCACCCGAGGCCTACCCACGGGCTGCCGGAGATCGCCCCCGTCTCTCCAAAGGGGCAGCCGGCCGATAAAGGCCAGACCCCTCCCGCCCATTCACGTACCTGGAGGAAACGGTCCCCTCGCCGTGGGGAGCGCAGAGGCCGACGCAGCTCTAGTCTCCACGCCTCAGGCGCACAGCGTGTCCCTACGGCCACCCGCCAAAATGGCGGTACCCAGCGCCGCCTCGCGCGTGCCATCAGGATGCAGTGCGCGTGCGCGACGGAGCGCGGGGGCGGAGCCTGGAGAGAGGCAATGAGAGACGGCCGCGCGTGATGTCATTGTGCCGCGACGCCCATCTCGACGTCATTGTTGGAAAAGCCAGGATGTCCTGAGAGGATGCGAGTGGGAGTGGCGCGGATCTGCAGGAGGCCCTGAGAGCTCGAGGTGTGGCGACCCGGGGCTGGGCACTGTAGCCTCGTGGGCTTTCCCCACGAAGGGACCGGTCCTAGCGCGAGCAGGTGCGTTCTCCGCCTCGTCGCAGTCTCTTTACCCTCGCGCTCTCCCCGCGGCTGGCGGGCCAGGCGTGGACGGAACCTTCGTCATTCTGGTACACCAGAGGTGTCCCGCAGACCTGACAGAGCCTGGTCCTGACAATGCTCGTGGTGGCGTCTCTTCCTGCCTCAGCTCCCTCAAAACTGTGGCCAGTTTTTCGAGGCCAGGAACCCAGTTTTGTACAAGCTCCGGGTTTTATCCACTTGGGTGGCGTCCAGTTCCAAGTCTGGCAGGCGAATTCTGCCCCAATGTACTGATGTTTGCTTGCCTTCCTCTCTTTCTTTCTTAGCTTGTAGATATGGCTAGAGATGTAGTTAATGAATGGGCCGATTCATCCATTAAGTCATTCAATAAATTACTCATTGGGCATTTAAGTCTCGGGGAGGCATTCTACCTCCGAGCTACACCTCCAGTCCTATTTCCTTTTTTTTTTTTTTTTTTTTTTTGCGGAACCGGGGATTGAACCCAGGGGCATTCTACCTCCGAGCTACACCCCCGGCCCTATTTTTTATACTTTATTTTGAAACCGGGTCTCACGAAGTTGCGGAGAGCCTCACTAAGTTGCTGAGGCTGGCTTCGAACCTGTGATCCTCCTCAGCCTCCCAAGTACTGGGATTACAAGCCTGCGCCACCACGCCTGGCTCCCCTTCCTTTTTTTTAAAGCGGTTCAGGGGATTGAACCCAGGGCCTTGAACATGCTAGGCAAGCACTCCATGACTGAGCTACACTCTCAGCCTCGTGCCATTATTTAATGAATAAGTCAGGCTCGTACTGTGGCTCAGTGATAGAGTGCTTGCCTAACATACACTAGGTCCTGTCCAATCCCCAGTACCACCAAAAGAAAAAAAAAAGAATAAGTATTTGTGTGGCAGTATGGGAACAACTTGCGGTCCAATGGGAGGTGTTAAGGAGATGGCATATAGAATTATTGGACTGGTTTAGCATTCATAATAATGTTCATTAGCAGTAACTGCACAACTGAAGCAGTTTTACATACTCGTCAATGTCTAAGAAGTTTTTTTTCTCCAGGTTTACATAGATTTACTAAGACTAACAAAAGATATGAAAGATGAATTTTGCTATTTT
Source organism: Glis glis (assembly GCA_004027185.1). Lineage (NCBI taxonomy): Eukaryota > Metazoa > Chordata > Mammalia > Rodentia > Gliridae > Glis > Glis glis. The sequence goes on along the minus strand of PVJS01003903.1, from coordinate 65,934 downwards.
TATTTTTCCCCTTTGCAGAAAGATGTTCAGCCCCTGGCATAATGCATGTATTCTTTCTTTCTACATAGAATATTTAAAAATGACGACACCAAACAAGACCCCTCCTGGTGCTGACCCTAAGCAGTTGGAAAGGACTGGAACAGTAAGGGAAATCGGGTCTCAGGCTGTTTGGTCACTCTCATCTTGCAAACCAGGTAGAGCAAAACAAAACCCAAAAAGTTGTTGGTAATAGTTAACTTACAGTATCCTTTTACATTGGACTAACTTGAATATTTTTATTTAGATGCTTTAATTCTAATGAACTGGACTTTTGTTTATTTCATATCTTTGTCCAACTGCTTTACTAATATCTAATTAGGTTTAACTACATCTATCATAAGGTCTCCTCTTTATCCTTCCCTATCTCTGCTATGATTCCATTGTTATTTAATTAGTATTTTTGTTGGCTCTCTTCCTAGATAGGATGAGTGGATGGTACAGTTTTTGAGTGATTATACATCCCAAAAGAATTTTCTCTTGGTTTGAATAGAATTCTTGGGTAGCAGTCCTTTTCTCTCTCACAAAACAAAACATGAATGCTATTTCATTATCCTTTTTTTCGAATGTTGTGGGAAAGAAGGCTTATGCCTGTCTCTCTTTTTTTCTTAAGTTGCTGGTTCTTTCTGGAAGTATCTAGGTTTTTTTGTCTTTATTCTTGGAGTTTTAAGATTTTTGTGAGGAGGTGTCAGGACAGGGTATGTATTTATCTTATCTATCCAACCTGTAATTTGAAAGGAATTTTCAGTTTGCAGACTCAAATTCAGAGACATTTCTCTTGCTCGAGGAACTTAAATTATAATTTATTTTAGGCAGGTGTAGTGCACACCTATAATCCCAGTGACTGGGGAGGCTGAGGCAGGAGGATCACAAGTGCAAAGCCAGCTTGGGCAACTTAGTGATGTGCTGTTTCAAAATAGAAAATAAAAGGGACTGGGAATATAGCTCAGTGATGAGCACCCCTGGGTTCAATCCCTAGTACTGAAAAAAGAAATTTTATTAGTTTAGTAGCTATCCTTCTTTCAGAAATTTCTATTAGTTATACATTAAGACTTCTGTATTCATCCTCCCATTTAAGCCTCTTGTTTCCCCTCAAGATTTTCTTCTTTCTTTTTATGATTATGAGGTGTAATTACATAAAGTAAAACTCACCCTTTTTTTTTGCAGTACGGAGGATTGAACCCAGGGGCGTTCTACCTCCGTGCTACACCCCCGGCCCTATTTTTTTATACTTTATTTTGAAACCGGGTCTCACAAAGTTGTGGAGGGCCTTACTAAGTAGAGAGAGAGAGGGACAGGGAGAGAGAGAGAGAGAGAGAGAGAGCTGAGGCTGGCCGCGAACCCGGATCCTCCAGTCTCCGCCTCCCAAAGTACTGGGATTACAAGTGTGTGCCACCACGCCCGGCGAAACTCACCCTTTTTAGGTGTACAGTTCTATGAATTTTAACAAAAATATAATCTTGTAAATATAGAACATTTTTCTTTTTTTTTGGTACTGGGGATTAAACTATGTCTGAGCTACATCTAGCCCTTTTTATCATTTGTTTTGAAATGGTCTCACTAGGTTGCTGAGAGTCTCACTGCATTGGTGTGACTGTCCACAAACTTACGATCTTCCTGTCTCAGTCTCCCAAGTATGGGGATTACAGGCATGCACCACCACACCTGGCTAATAAAGAACATATCTATCATCTAAAAAAGTTTCTTTAGCCCTTTTATAGTCATTCTTCTGCCCCCTTCTGGCTCCCTGACAACTTCTCATCTGTTTTGGTCCCCGTTTGGTATTGCCTATCCCAGAATGCCATTATAAAATATAATCATACAGTGTACAGCCTTTCGGGTCTGGCCTCTTCACTTAGTATAATTCCATTGTGAGTGTTGCATGTATCAGTAGTATGTTCCTTTTTAATGCTGATTACTGTTCCACTGTATGAATGTACCAAATCTATCTGTTCATCAGTTAATGTACATTTAGGTTTGCAGTAGCCAGCTTGTGAAATAGTCCCCAGTGATGCCTTCTGATATTCCTGCCCTCTATAGACCCCTCCCACATTGTGTCAGTGTTGGTCTCTGGGACCAACAGACTGTGTGATTTCTGAGGCTAGGTCATAAAATATACTATAGCTTCTGCCTGGCTCTTGTGTAAGTCACTGGCCCTGGGGTGAAAATCACCTGCCATCTTTTGAGGAAACAAGTAGTCCTATGGAAAGGTTGGTTTGAATGAACCAGCTTGAATGAACTATGGCCCACCAGTAGCAAGTGAGGAACTAAGGCCTCTTGCCAACAACCATGTGAGCGAACTGTCATAGAACAGGTCCTCCACCCGTCAAGCTCTCAGGTAACTTATGTAGGGATCCGGCTTGACATGACCGCAGCCATCTTGATTTGCAGTTGTCATGCTTGCCCGTGAGTAACCTTGTCAGTTTTCCCTGCATAGTTTCTCAGCATACTATAAATAAACAAAACCCTTAGAGTGGTATGCAGAGCATTACAATGTGGACCCTGGCGCTATCCATGACAGGAATGTTCCTGACATCCTTGATATGAGCCTGGGATAAACCAGATATACTCCAGCTTGAATGAAGTCACTTTTGTTCTGACCATTATATAAGCCCCTTCCTTCTGCCTCAAATTGCAGGGATCTGTCTGTCTTGCTGCTGCCCAAGACATGCTTCTGTACATAAGTCCCCCAACAAATTGCCTTCTGTGTGTTCCTGGATCTGTCTGCCTCTTTGTATAGTCTCATGGCATGTTGTGGCTGGTTCTCATACACTGGGACCGGATTTTTCCAGAGTAGCTTCAGATACCATGACTGTAAACTGATGAGAAGCCCTGAACTAAACTGCCCAACTAAGCTGTGTCTGAGTTCCTCTGCCATAGGAATTGTGAAATAATGCATAATTGATATTTTTTTTTGCAGTACTGGGGATTGAACCCAGGGGTATTCTACCTCCGAGCTACACTCCCAGCCCTATTTTTATTTTTTATTTTGAAACAGGGTGTTGCTAAGTTGTGGAGGGCCTCACTAAGTAGCTGAGGCTGGCTGTGAACCTGGATCCTCTGGTCTCAGCCTCCCAAGTACTGGGATTACAAGTGTGCACCACCACGCCCGGCTCATAATTGATACTTTAAGCTTCTAAGTTTAGGGGTAATTTGTTATGCAATTAAAGACTAAAGACACTAAAGACACAGTTGCTCCCAGTTTTAAGTGATTATGAATAAAGCTACTATAAGCATTTATGTAGAAGTTTTGGGGCAGACATTTTTTATTTTGGGGGAGTAAATATTTTAGTGGAATTGCTAGGTTGTATTTGTATTTCTCCATTCCAGTATAGATCTTTTATTTTCCTTTCTTGGCTTATTGTATTAGGTATGACTTCCAATACCATCTTGAATAGGAGTGGCAAGAGGGCCACCCTTGTCTTGTTTCAGATTTTAGGGGAAAGTTTCTAGTTCCTTGCCATTAAGTGTGATTAGCTGGTTTTTTTTTTTTTTTTGGTTTGTTTTGGTAGATATTCTTTATCAACTTGCAGTTACCCTCTATTCCTAGTTTGCTTACAGTTTTTGTCTTGAATGAGTATTTAATTTTGTCAAATACTTTATCTGGATCTATTAATTCAATCATATAGTTTTTCTTTAGCCTATTGATGTGATAGTTATGTTAATTGATTTTATTTATTTACTTATTTATTTTGTGGTACTAGAGATTGAGCCCAGAGGTACTCTACTCACTCCTTGCTGAGGCTGTCCTTGAACCTGCGATCCTTTTGTCTCAGCCTCCCAAATACAGGGATTACAGGCGTGTGCCACCACGCCCGGCTTATTTTTTGTTTTGAAATAGGGCCTCACTAAGTTGCTGAGGCTGGCCACGAACCTGTGATCCTCCTGTCTCAGTCCCCAAGTACTGGGATTACAAGCAAGTACCACCAAGCCCAGCTTCAGTGTAACTTTCTAATTTTATGCCTGATGGATCTATTAATTACTGATAGAGGAGTTTTGATATCGTCAGTTATAATAAATTTGTCCATTTCTTACAAGTCTATCAGTTTCTCTCCTTCCTTCCTTCTTTTCTTCTTTCCTTCTTTTTGTGGTACTAAGGATTAAACTTAGGGACGTTCTACCTCTGAGCTACACCCACAACTCTTTTATTTTTATTTATTTATTCATTTACTTTTTAATTTTTTGTGTGTGATATTGGGGATTGAACCTGGGGACATAATGCCTTTGACCTATACCCCATCCCTATTTTATTTTTTATTTTGAAACAGGGTGTTTTAAGTTGATGAGGGCCTTGCCAAGTTGCTGAGGCTGGCCTTGAAACTGATCCTCCTGTCTCAGCCTCCTAAGTACTGGGATTACAGGCATGCACCACAGTGCCCGGCTCAGTCGTGCTTCTTAAAAAAAAAAAAAAAGGCTGGGTGTGGTGGCACATGCTGTCCATTAAAGGCCCGGCTCTATATATGGTTATTTATGAATGTAGAGGACAGGCAAGAAACTGATAACATTGATTAAATTTGGAGAGGAGGCCGGGTGTGGTGGTGCCCACTTGTAATCCCAGTTCTTGGGAGGCTGAGATAGGAGGATCACATGTTAGTGGCAAGCTTCAGCTACTACTAGCTACTTAGTGATACCTCCACAACTTAGTGAAACCCTGTTTCAAAATCAAGAATAAAAAATAGAGCTGGGTGTGTAGCTCCGAGGTAGAATGCCCCTGGGTTCAATCCCCAGTTCCGCAAAAAAAAAAAAAATTTTTTTTTGGAGAGGAGAACAAAATGGTAAGGGGGATAGTGACTTTTCACTCTATTCTTTTTTGTACCTTTTAAATTTGATCCATAGTGAATATATTACTTAGTAAAAAATTGAAATGTAAATTAAATCTATTCTCTTAAAAATTTTTAAAAATATTTACTGTTTACCATTAAATCAGGCTCATTTCTGGAGGTAGTATGGATTGTTTTGGTTTTTTTTTTTAGACTTAAACTTTGATTTATTCCAAACTTGTCATTCTGTCCATTAAACTTCCAATATTTCAAAATATAACCTTTGATTGTAACCTGTGACTATGCTTCAGGTACTGTAGACTCAGGTGGAGGAATCTGGAAGCAGGCCCACTGGGTGCAGAGTGGGACCACTTGGAGGATCTGTCTTTGACCTCTTTGGCAATTGCTCACAGGGGTTACTGTGACCTTGGGCTGGGGCACTTCTTAAGGTACTTCCATCCATCCTGCTTCTTGTAGTTGTCCTGTTGGCCCAGTAAAATCTATTCTGGCTACGTCTCAGTGATGTTGCACTGGGGTTGTGTGAGTCAGGGGCGACATCAATCTGATGCGACGATCTTCCACATCCAGGTGGTTTTGGGCTCAGTCCATGTGAGGCTGGGGACCACGGATCTCAAGGCATGGCAGCGGGAGGCGGAGGAAGAGCACATGGGCTGTGCTCTTCACATCACGTAGGCCGGAAGCAAGAGTGTGTTATTGTGGTTTTAATGAGGAAAAAAACACAGGATAGTTCAATTTCAGTTATATAAAATGGCTGGAGGATATAGGATTCTGGGTAAACTTAATTTTGATTAATTAGAAGTACTTGATTTCAAAATACAAATGTCTTTTGAAAATATTTCTTTTTTTGCGGTACTGGGGATTGAGCCCAGGAGCATTCTACCTCCGAGCTACACCCCCAGCCCTATTTTTTATTCTTTATTTTTGAAATTTTATTCTTTATTTTATTGTTTATTTTATTCTTTATTTTAAGTTTTGGAGGCCTCACTAAGTAGCTGAGGCTGGTCGCGAACCCGGATCCTTCGGTCTCTGCCTCCCAAGTACTGGGATTACACATGTACACCACCACGCCCAGCTCTTTTGAAAATATTTCTAAGTCATCTTTTTCTAAGTCATCTTTTTCATGGTAAGTATGACATATTGAACTTAATAGAATCTGCATGTTTTCAAGGATTTCGCAGGACACAGAATAATCACTCTTACACGCTTGTAAAATAAAAGAAACTGATTGAAATACTTAGGGACTTTAGAATATGTATCCTGGAAGAATTTTTTTTGGTACTGGGGATGGAACCTGGGGCATTCTACCTCTGAGCTACATCTGCAGCCTTTTTATTATTTTTATTTTGAAATAAGGTCTTGACAAGTTGCTGAGGGTTTTGCTAAGTTTCCGAGACTGGCCTCAAACCTGCAATCCTCTTGTCTCAGCCTCCCAAGTACTAGGGTTACAGGCATGCACCACCATGCCTGTCTTCTGGAAGATGTTTTTAAAAAGCCAACAACCAAAAAAATTGGTCTTAATATAAGTCTTTGTTTGTGCAAGTGATATTGCTGGAGTTGAGATATGGTTAGAAAAGAATTCTGGTAATTAAGTTTCACATTTCTGACTACTTTGGTTATCAGAATTCCTGGACAAGAATATATGGTAATTTTATGTTTTGAATATACAGCTTTCTTTATTGTGGGAATTTATTGCCTCTTTTGGTATTTTTAGGGTTTGGAGTGGATCAGTTACGAGATGACAATTTAGAAACTTACTGGCAATCAGATGGGTCCCAGCCGCATTTAGTGAACATCCAATTCAGGTAATATTTACAAATTCAGAAAATTTAAAATTTTTAAATTAAGTTGCAAGTGGACAAGGAAATTGAAATTGATTTTATTTTGTAAAATTTAAAGAAATGTAAAATAATTAAAGTGAAATATATTTAACTCTGCTTTTAAATTCTCGTAGATTTTAGAGATTAGTTGTCTGCTCAACTACATTGCAAGCATTTTAAGTTACTTTCTTATCATTTTATGAATTTCTTGGGATATTTTGCACAGTTTCTATTATGTAGCTGTTTCTTTTTTTTAAATACACTTTTATTGGTGCATTGTAGTTCTAATTAAACTTTATCTTACAAAAGTGGTTGATGGGCAGGATTTGGCCCAGGTAGTGTGTCAACTCCTCTCTTAGGGTATTAAATATATATAGATCAGCAATAACTATAGCATCTAATTTTTTTAAGAATTAAGGTACCAGATACTTTGCTAAATGACTTACCTATTTATCTCATTCAACCTTTATATTTATTGTTATTATTTTTAATTTTTTTATTGGTTCATTGTAATTATACATCATAGTGAGGTTCAGAGTAATAAATACATACATGCACGAGCATTAATTGTGTTTCTCTTTGGTTCCCACCCCACTTCCCCCCTCCCCATAGATAGTCTTTACATCTATACAAGTAACTTCACGTATGAGCAGAATGTTATTTGAATAGTTACCATCATCAGATCTCCCCTTTCTCCTCGCCCCTCCACCCCTCACTCCCCAGCTCCCCCTCCCCCGTTCCACTCGTGTCTCCCCTCATTTATCTGAGGTCTTCATTTCCCAGTTTCTCTCTAGCTTCCACATATGTGTGAAAACATATGGCCTTTCACTTGCTGTGACTGGCTAATCTCACTAAGCACAGTATTCTCAAATTCCATCCATTTTCCTGCAAATGACACAATAGTGTTATTTTTTATGTCTAAGTAGAATTCTATTGCGTGTAGATACCATAATTTTGTAATCCATTCATTTGTTGATGGACACTTAGACTGGTTCCATAGTTTGGCTGTCATGAGTTGAGCTGCTATAAACATGGAATGCATGTGTCCCTAGAGTAATCTCATTTCAGTACTTTTGGGAAGATCCCCAAAGGTGGTATGACTGGATGGTAAAGTGGCTCCATTCCCAGTCTTTTAAGGAACCTCTGTACTGATCTCCAGAGCAGCTGTACTAATTTGCAATCCCACCAACAGTGTATAAGAGTTCCTATTTCTCCAGAATTTATTGTGGTTCGTATTTCTTGATGATTGTCATTCTAACTGGGGTTAGATGGGTTCTCAGTGTAGTTTTGATTTGCATTTCCCTGATTGCTAATACATAATTTTTCATATATTTGTTGGCCATTTCTGTTTCTTCTTTTGAGAAATGTCCATTCAGATCCATTGCCCATTTTTTTAATCGTGTTCTCTTTTTTTTTAGTATTGAGTTTTTTAAGCTCTTTATATAGTCCAGATATTAATCCTCTATCAGTGGGGTAGCTGGCAAACATTTTGTCCCATCCTGTAGGCTTGCTCTCTCTCTCTCTCTCTTTTTTTTTTTTTTTTTTTTTTTGCAGTACTGGGGAGTGAACCCAGGGGCATTCTACCTCCAAGCTACACCCCCAGCCCTATTTTTTGTTCTTTATTTTGAAACAGGGTCTCACTAAGTTGCGGAGGGCCTCACTAAGTAGCTGAGACTGGCTGCGAACCCGGATCCTCTGGTCTCAGCCTCCCAAGTACTGGGATTACAATCATGCGCCACCACGCCCGGCTTGTAGGCTCTCTCTTTAGGTTCTTAATAGTTTCCTTTGCTGCACAGCAGCTTTTTAATCTGATACAATCCCATATATTGATTTTTGCTTTTATTTCCTGGGCTTTGGTGGTCTTATTGTGGAAGTTTCCACTGGTGCCTGTGTGTTGGAGAGTTGGTCCTATGCCCTCTTCTAGTAGTTGCAAAGTCTCTGCTCTAATCTCTAGATCCTTTATCCATCTTGAGTTGACTCTTGTGCAAGGAGAGAGGTTGGGGTTCAGTTCCATTTTTCTACATATGACTAACCAGCTTTCCCAGCACCATTTGAAAAGGCTGTTTTTTCTCCAGCGTCTGTTTTTGGCTCCTTTGTCGAAGATCAAGTTGCTATTGGTGTGAGGATTTGTTTCTATGTCTTCTTTTCTCTTCCACTGATCCATGTGTCTGTTTTTGTGCCAATACCATGCTGCTTTTAGTACAGTAGCTTTGTAGTGTAGTTTGAAGTCGAGTATTGTGATGTCTTTAGCATGTCTTTTGTTGCTAAGAATTGCTTTGGCTATTCTGGATCTTTTGTTTTTCCATATGAATTTTAGAAGTGTTTCTCCTATTTCTGTGTAGAATGATGTTGGTATTTTAATGGGGATTGCATTGAATCAGTGTATTGTTTTGGTAGTATGGCCCTTTTGAAGTTTATTCTGCCTATCCAGGAACATGGGAGGGCTTTCCATCTTCTAAAATCTTCTATTTTTTTCTTCAGTGTTCTGTAGTTTTCATCATAGAGGTCTTTTACTTCCTTGGTTAGAGTTATACCTGGGTCTTTTATTCTTTTTGGAACTATTGTGAATGGTATCTTTTTCCATATTTCCTTTTCAGTGAATTGATGGTTGGTGTATAGAAAGGCTATTGGTTTTTGTAAGTTGATTTTATAGCCAACTACTCTGCTGAATTTGCTTGTCATCTTTAGCAGTCTTTTAATTTTAGCAGGTCTTGTAAGTTTAAGATCATGTCATCAGCAAATAGAGATAATTTCACTTCTTCTTTCCCTATTTGTATCCCTTTAATTTCCTCCTCTTGTCTTATTGCTCTAGCTAGAATTTTGAGTCTATGTTGAATAGCAGTGGTGATATTGGACATCCTGTCTTGTTCCTGGTTTTAACAGGAATTCTTTTCAGTTTTTCTCCATTCAGTATGATATTGGCTAGGGTTTAGTTCCATTTTTCTACATATGACTAACCAGCTTTCCCAGCACCATTTGTTGAAAAGACTGTCTTTTCTCCAGCATCTGTTTTTGGCCCCTTTATTGAAGATCAAGTTGTTTATCATAAATTGCTTTTATGAAGCCAGGCGTGGTGGCACATGCTTGTAATCCCAGTACCTGGGAGGCTGAGACAAGAGGATCCGGGTTCGCGGCCAGCCTCAGCTACTTAGTGAGGCTCTCTGCAATTTAGTAAGACCCTGTTTCAAAATAAAGAATAAAAAATAGGGCTGGGGTGTAGCTCGGAGGTAGAATTCCCCTGGGTTCAATCTCCAGTACTGCAAAAAAAAAACAACAACAAAAATAAATTGCTTTTATGATATTGAGATAATTTCCTTCTGTCTAGTTTCTTTTAGTGTTTTTGGCATGAAAGGTTGTTGGATTTTGTCGAATGGTTTTTCTGCATCTTTTTTTTTTTTTTTTGCGGTACTGGGGATTGAACCCAAGGGCATTCTACCTCCGAGCTACACCCCCAGGCCTATTTTTTTATACTTTATTTTGAAACAGGGTCTCACTAAGTAGCTGAGGGCCTCACTAAGTAGCTGAGGCTGGCCATGAACCCGGATCCTCCGGTCTCAGCCTCCCAAGTACTGGGATTACAAGTGTGCACCACCATGCCTGACTTTTTCTGCATCTGTTGAGAGGGTCATGTAGTTTTTATCTTTTGTTCTGTTTATGTGACAAGTTAAATTTATTGACTTGTGTATGCTGAACCATCCTTTCATCCCTGGGATGGAACCTACTTGATTGTGGTGGATGATTTTCTTGATGTGTTTTTGTATTCAAATTGCTAGTATTTTATTAAAAACTTTTGCATCTGTATTCACTAAGGAAATTGGTCTGTAATTTTCTTTCTTTGAGGTATCTTTATTTGCCTTTGGTATTAGGGTGATGCTGGTTTTGTAGAATGAGTTAGAAAGTATTCCATCTCTTTCTGTTACATGGAATAATTTGATAAGTATAGGACTTAGCTCTTCCTTGAAGGTCTTATAGAATTCAGCAGAGACTCCATCAGGACCTGGGCTTTTCTTAGTTGGGAGGCTTTTTAGTGCTGCTTCAATCTCACTATTTAGTATTGGTCTGTTGAGGTCTTTTATGTCCTCTTGGTTCAATTTTAGGAATATTGTAAAAGTCTAGAAATTTGTCCATTTTTTCTAGATTTTCCAATTTGTTGGAGTATAAGTTTTTAAAGTAGTTCCTGATGGTGGTTTGGATTTTTGTGGTATCTGTGGTGATAACTCCCTTTTTGTCTCTTATTCTATTTATTTGGCTTGTTTCTTTCTTTTGGTTAAGTTGGCTAAGGGTTTGTCAATCTTGTTAGCATCCTGCTAACATTGATTAGAAATAAACTTTTATACAAAGAGGACATTTTTCACTATTAAACTAGGAACAGGCTGGACATGGTGGCCCCAGTACTTGGGGGGCTGAGTCAGGAGGATTTCAGGTTCGATGTCAGCTTTAGCAACGTAGTAAGACTCTCAGCAACCCAGTGAGACCCTGTTTCAAAATAAAAAAGAAAAAAAGGCCTGGAGGTGTAGCTCGGAGGTAGAATGCCCATAGGTTCAATCCCCAGTACAAAAAAAGAAAAAACGAACATATTTTGTTTTTTAGTTTCAAGTCTTATACTTTAGGAGTTATTAGTTTCTCATATATATATATATATATATATATATATATATATATATTAGCCATATAGACCTATATTAAATTTGCTTCTGTGTTTTACTAGGTGTGTAAATAGGGATACTTGTTTAACCTGACGTGAGCCCCAGTTTCTTCATCTGTAATGTGTACATATTAATCTTTTATTAATTAGTAATGTAAACCTATAGTACTGAGCTTCTAAAAACAGTGTTTTCAACAAGGTGGAAATTTATTTCTTCTTCCTTTTCATGTAAGAGAAGCTTGGCAGTCCACGAGTGGGTGGAGCCCCACAGTGTATTTATGGACCCAGATTCCTTCTCTTTCCATCTTTCATTATTAGTTCCTGGATTTTATCTGCAAGGTGACCTCAGGATCCAAACTGCCTACTGGAATTCCACCTGTTACATTCATATCCCTGAGGGGCAGCAGGAAGGAGTAGGTGGGGAGGTAAAAGGGAAAGTCTCCCTTTAAAAGAAATCTTCATTATAACGTGTAATCATTTTGTTTAAATCTTACTGGCCATAGCTGAGTCACGTGGTCATACCTAGCTTTAAGGAGAATTAGATCTTTTAGTTGGATGTTAAAAAGAAGGAAAAAAGGGCCAGGCGTGGTGGCGCACGCTTGTAATCCCAGTACTTTAGGAGGCGGAGACCGGAGGATCCGGGTTCGCGGCCAGCCTCAGCTCGCTCTCGCTCGCTCTCTGTTTCTCTCTCTCTCTCTCTCTGTCTCTCTACCTAGTGAGACCCTCTGCAACTTCGTGAGACCCGGTTTGAAAATAAAGTATAAAAAAATAGGGCCGGGGGTGTAGAGCGGAGGTAGAACGCCCCTGGGTTCAATCCCCGGTACCGCAAAAAAAAAAAAAAGGAAAAAAGGAATGTTAGGTAAGCAACTAAGATTACCAGTCACTAATGTCTTCTGTTGGAACTTAATGGGCTCCAAACCAGATGAGAGATTATTTAAGAGTCAGCAAGTGGAGACTAAAGTAACACCTTTATAAAACTGAAAATGCTGATGTGGAGACGCATCGTAACTGCATCATATTTGCAGTCAAGTGTGTATCCTCTTATTGAACCCTAGAATTAAAAGCCTTACCCATCCAGTTATAGAAGTGCTAGACCAGTATTGCCTGCCCCTATTAAATCTGTGGCATGAAGGAACAAAGCAAACATTTGCTTGCTACCAGCAGCTTTTTCTCAGGAGAAGGGGTGTGGGGAGTGAAATGATAGAGGGAGGACAGTTTAACCCTCTCCCTTCCCCTCATGTAGTACATTGTCCTAAGAGTTTAGCAAGATGCCTGGCGTATATTAATCATTAAATATATGGGGATATTATTACAATAATGATTTGAGCGATTTGAGTAGTTGCCACTGTTATCTCACAATCTATATAACTGTCCCACATGCATTGCTATTTGAAAAAATAATGATTTTCTTTGTAATACTTTAATTGATTCATCATGAGATAAGATTGATAAAATTTTAAAAGATTTTATTGTAACAGTAATAATTTGAACCTTTTGATGAGGTCACAGTTTCCTTTGTAAATCTAATGAAGAAAATATATGTATAGCATACATTATATGTATGATTTCTGGGAATACATAAACCTTAGGGGAAAAAACCCATGGTTTAGATAAAATTTAGATAACTATAAACACCAACATATCACTGTGAACTAGTATTAATAACTCTTGAATAAGCTAATAAGTACGATTAACTAAAAAAAAGGCAGTAATAATGGCTAAAAATGTGTGAGGCAGATGAACATGTGTTTGAATTCTGATTATGCCTACTTACTAGTTTTTTGTGTATGTTTGTGTGTGTGTGGTACTGGGGATTGAACCCAGGGGCATTCTACCTCTAAGCTATATCCCCAGCCATACTTTATTCTTTATTTTGAAACAAGGTCGCACTAAGTTGAGGAGGGCCTCACTAAGTTGCAGAGGCTGGCTTTGAACATGTGATCCTCCTATCTCAGCCTCCCAAGTACTAGGATTACAAGTGTGTGCCACCACGCCCTGCTCCCTACTAGCTTTTTTACTTTAAGCCAATTATTAACCTGAGTGTTACTTTTCTTTCTTTTTTTTTTTTCTTTTTCGGTACCGGGAATTGAATCCAGGGGCGTTCTACCTCCGAGCTATACCCCTGGCCCTATTTTTTATCCTTTATTTTGAAACTGGGTCTCACGAAGTTGCGGAGGGCCTCACTAAGTAGCTGAGGCTGGCTGCGAACCCGGATCCTCCGGTCTCCGCCTCCCAAGTACTGGGATTACAAGTGTGCGCCACTTCGCCCGGCTACTTTTTTTTTTTTTAAATAAGTAAAATGGAATTAATAATAGTTCTTGTATCACTAGGTTGAGTAACAAATGAGGTAATATATACAAAGTGTTACTTCTGGGCCAGACACAAAGTGTTCACTTGCTATTTGGTACTGTTTTTATTACCATTAGTGCTACTATTATTATTTGTGTTTCTAATCTCATCCTTATTATCTTGTAGGTTTCAGTGACTGTTATCCTGAATTTCATAATGTAGAAATAAAATTACTTTGAGCAAAAATCTTTTGTCCTTTAGATCTGCTTTTGTTTTTTTGTTTTAAAGTCAACTGAAGTAATTTTTTATCTCTCCATAGTAGGAATGACCTTTTATTTTCTGCTTCGAGTTTATGGAGGAGGAGGTGTTTAGTTTACCCTTTAAAATTTCCCCTTATTCCTTTGCTTGCCCTTCTGTCTCCTTGCTGGCCCAGCAGAAAGAGAAAGATGTCACTTTGATGCCTGTGGCCTCTTTTGAGAACCTAGTAACGGAATTTGTCCTGTCAGCAGTTCCAGGTTATTTAGTGTTTTATGTCTCGATTTGAGAAACAATCTTTAGCTTTCCTGTTCCTCTCTGATGAATAGCTTAGGCTGCACAGTTTTGGTACCCACAAGAAGAGCTGCAGACCCTCTGCTGTTTGTATAGGCTGACTTTTGACACAGACTACTTCTGTTCAAGGAGCTCATTGTTGTTAAGTTAGTGCCAGTTTACATTAGAACTTAACTTTTAAAGCACATTCCCGCCGGGCATGGTGGCACATGCTTGTAATCCCAGTACTTGGGAGGCTGAGACAGGAGGATCGCAGGTTCGTGGCCAGCCTCAGCTTAGCGAGGCCCTCTGCAACTTAGGGAGACCCTGTTTCAAAATAAAGAATAAAAAATAGGGCTGGGGGTGTAGCTCGGAGGTAGAATGCCCCTGGGTTCAATCCCCAGTACCACACACACAAAAAAATAATAAAGCACATTTCCTAAACTTCAGTTTTTTTGGGGGGTGTCAGTTTTTAAAGTTACCTAATTTCCCCTCCCTGATGGTCAAAATGACACATGCCTGAATTCTATTACTAGGCATTGAACTCAGGGGCATTTCACCTCTGAGGTACACCCCTGGCACTATTTTATTTTTTATTTTGAAACAGGGTCTTAACCAAGTTGCTGAGGGCCTCCTTAAGTTGCTGAGACTGACCGTGAACCTGTGATCCTCCTGTCTCAGCCTCCCAAGTACTGAGATTGCAGGCATTCACCACTATGCCTGATGACACATGCCTATTCTAAAAAATTATTCAGTAAATATAGAAATCATAATAAAGAAAACAAAGGCCTTCCATCCTATCTAAGTAGTCACTTTACTATTTTTGTATGATTCTGTCTAGGCCTTTCATTGTATATACATATAGGTTTATACTCTTTTTTTTTTTCTCCAAAATGTGATCTTTCTGTAGGTACTGTTTCCTAGTCTGCTTTTTTTTTTCCTACTATAACTATATGCCTGCTTGCTTATTTTAAATACAAATGCTCCTTGACTTACTATGGAGTTATGTCCCGATAAGCCCATAGCAAGTTGAAAAATATTAAATAAAAAATTAATACACCTAACCTGCTGAATATCATAACTTAGCAACACAGTACAGTGTAGAATATTATGTTTACCCTGGTGATGTCATGGCTGACTGCCGAGTATTGGAAAAGAATATCACACTGCATATTGCTAGCAGAGTAGTCAAAATGCAAGTCAAGCCATTATAAGTCAGGGACTATCAGTAGTTGTATAATATTTCATTGAATGGATTTATTATAATTAAACCACTTCTGTTGCAGTGGATATTTATGTTTTTTATAATTTTATCCTAATTTAATACAGAGCATTATTTTTCTAGATCTATTTTTGAGTAATTGTGTTTTTATAGTGCATTCTTAGAAGTTGAATTAATGGGCTTAAGGTTATATATCTACAACTGGCTATGAAAGCACCTTTTTCTAATCTAATTTGGGTATTTTGTGTGTGTGTGTGTGGTACTGGGGATTGAACCCAGGGGCATTCTACCTCCGAGCTTCACCCCCAACCCTATTATTTATTCTTTATTTTGAAACAGGGTCTCACTAAGTTGCGGAGGGCCTCACTAAGTAGCTGAGGCTGGCCGTGAACCTGCATCCTCCTATCTCAGCCTCCCAAGTACTGGGATTACAAGTGTGTGCCACCATGCCTGGTTTAATTAGGATATTATCAGTCATTTTTCAATGTGATAATAAACTAATATCTGTGTTTTAATTTCTCTTTCTTTGATTTTTAGAAACTGAATATCTTTCCTATCTTTTCATATTTTTGGGTCAGTTGCATTTTTTGTAAGGTTAATTTTCTATTTTTGTTGGCTTGTTTATTTCCTAGGGTGTGATACATTTAAAAAATAAGAGCAGAATTTTATTTCTTGCATTAAATAGCAGGTTATGCTTTCTAATATTAAAAAAAGGATGTTTTTCTCTTTGCTGGACTCAACTTCTCACTTAGCCACTTATTTTCAAGTATTAATACAAGAAAGTAAGTAGGTAACTAGTGAAGAAAGCCAAGTTGTTAGAATACTTGCCTGTCTAACATACAAATGAAGAGGACAGAAATCCTAAATGCTTATTTGCACAGCAAAGTACCTAATTTGACTTAACTGTTTCTTCTTTGATCACATTTAGTTCTATAAGAGATGTTTATATAAGTAAAGTGTTGTATCTATCTTTTTACATGTTCTTCATTTTCATAATTGTTGAAATTAAAAGAGACAAATTATTGATTCAAATACTCATTTTAGCAAACATGATTTTTTGACATCAGAAGAGAAGATGCTTTGGATATAATTTTTCTATATGATAAAGGACATGTTTGTATTTTATTGCTCTTAGAAGAAAAACAACAGTGAAGACATTATGTATTTATGCAGACTACAAATCTGATGAAAGCTACACTCCAAGCAAAATCTCAGTCAGAGTGGGAAATAATTTTCACAACCTTCAAGAAATTCGGGTATGTCTTTCAAATTTTTAAAATTATGTCATCTTTTAACTCTTGCTTTCTAGAAAATAGTCACAGTTGACTTTAGAGTAGACGGATTAAAATGTTAACATATGAAAGGAAAATTGTTAATATTGAGAACATGTTTGTATATAACATCTTTTATTTTCTTTTGAATTTTAATTATCATTGCTTTTGTTATGGAAATTTTTAGACATATAGAAAAACTAAAAGAATTGTAGTGAACCCCAGTATACTTACTTCCTAGATTCTTTAATCATTAATAGTTACTATATTTGCTTTATTAAAATCTGCTCATCTAATTTTTTATGCATTTCAAAATAAGTTGCAGATATCTATGTATTTCATTCCAAATGCTTCAGCATAATATATTGGTAGAGTTATCAAAACTTTTCTTAATATTTATTATTAAGTTAAAATATATGTATAGTTTTACATAGATCTTATATAGATTATTTGATAAGTCTTGACAGATGCATACATCTATGTAAACACAACACCTTTAAAATACAGAATATTTCTATCACCCTAGAAAATTCTCTCATATCTATTCCCAATTAGACTCCATCTCTACCCTACCCTCAGAGGTAACTATTGTTATGATTTGGGTTGGGTTGTTTGTTTCCATAGATCAGTTTTTCCTGTTCTGGAATATTATATAAATGGATTCATACAGGTTATAACCGTGTGTGTGTGTGTGTGTGTGTGTGTGTGTGTGTGTGTGTATGTAGGGGGGTACTAGGGATTGAACCTGCGGCACTCTACCACTGAGCTCTACCCCCAGCCCTTTTAATTAACTAATTCATTAATCAATTTATTTATTTATTTATGATACTGGGGATTGAACCCAGGGGCATCCTACATCCAAGCTATACCCCCAGCCCTATTTTATTCTTTATTTTGAAACAGGTTCTCACTAAGTTGCGGAGGGCCTCACAAGTTGCTGAGGCTGACCTTGAACCTGTGATCCTCCTGTCTCAGCCTCCTAATACTAGGATTACTAGCGTGCACCACCACTTCTGGCTTTCCCTTTTTATTTTTATTTTTTGAGATAGGGTCTCACTGAGTTACCTAGGATGACCTGAAACTTGCAATCCTCCTGCCTCAGCCTCCCAAGTAATTGGGATTACAGGCATGTGCTACCACGCCTGGCCCACATTTAACTTCGTATATAAGGCTTCTTTCACTCAGCCCAGTTTTTTTTTTCCAAGTTCACCCATGTTGTTGCATGTATCAGTTCTTCATTCCTTTTTATTCCTTGTTAGAATATACCACAGTTTATCATATGTATAACTTTTTGAAGTTATTAAGACAGTGCTTTTGTGACCTGAGTTTTACCAGTCCCCCAGGATGACATTCCAGAGATACTTTCAGTGATTTTGAACTGTATATTTGTGAAGGTCTGGCTCTTAGCATTTTTTATCAGAAAATCTTTGAGCCCAAATAATCATTAAAATCTGATGGTTCTGAGAGATCTGGGAAGCACTTATTGATCTTTGAAAACATCTAGTTAATTTGTGGCCTGGACTCTTATTTTACTTAGTGCTTATTATATTAAGATCATATCTCTACAGTTATATTTATCTGAGTTAGTGATAAAATACTTAATAAAAGCCACATGTACTTTCATTGTTTTTCATTAAATGCAGTGTTGTTTTCTTGTGAAATTTGCTATGTATTGTTAAATGAGAATAGGTAAAAACATTGTCCATAGGTATTTTGTTTAGTCCTTTAAGATGTCCATCACTTAAAAAAATTATTTTTAAAATTGACGAATAAAAATTATATGTATTTATTGCATACAACATCATTTAAAATATACATACATTTATAGAATGGCTAAATCAATCAGGCTAATCTATCTTTTATCTCACATACTAATTATGTGGTATGAGGACAGTCAAAATCCACTGTTATTTTAGCAATCTTCAAGAACACAATACATTAATATAGTCACCATGTTGTGTAGTAGATCTCTTGAGCATATTCATCCTAACCGAAATTTTTACCCTTTGATCCAAATCTCCCAACTTATTCCCTCCCTTCCTGCCACTGGATACCATGATTCTACCTTAGTTCTATGAGTTCAGCTATTAGATTTCAGATGTACATCAGATCACACTGTATTTGTCCTTCTATACTTGGCTTATTTCACGTAACGTAACGTCCTCCAGGTTCATACATGTCACAAATGGTAGCATATCCTTCTTTTTTAGGCTGAATAGTATTCCATTGTTTGTACATACATTTTATGTTATTATATATGTAATGTGATATTTATGTATTGGCTATTGTGAATATATTGGCTGTTGTAAATAGTGCTACAGTGATATCGCTTCAGCATACTGATTTCATTTCATATACCTAATGGAATTACCAATCATATGGGAGTTCTATTTTGGATTTTTTGAGAACCTCCATATCGTTTTCTTTAATGGCTGTTTTTGCATATATTCCCACCAATAGTGTATAAGGGTTCTGTTTTCCTCACATCCTTGCCAACATGTATCTTTTATTTTTAAAATAATATCCTTTCTAGCAAGCATGAGGTGATACCACACTTTGGTTTCATTCTTCTGCATGTAGTCTCAGTTTTCCCAGCACCATTTATTGAAGAGATTGTTCTTTCTTCATGGTGTATTCATGGCCTTTGTTGAAAACCAATTGGCCATGAGTGAGTGGGTTTACTTTTAGATGCTGTAGTCTGTTTCATTGACTTATGTGTCCATTTTTATGTCAATACCATGCTGTTTGGGTTACTAGAGCTTTGTAGTATATTTTGATGTCAAGTAATGTGACAACTTCATCTTTATTCTCATTGCTGAAAATGGCTTTGGCTATTTGGATTCTTTTGTGGTTTCATATGAGTTTTAGGATTGTTTGCAGTTTTTGACTTAAAATCTATTTTACCTGCCATAAGTATAGTGACCCTTGCTGTCTTTTGGTTTTCATTTGCATGGGATATCTTTGTTCATCCCTTCACTCCAGGTCTGTGTGTATTCTTAAATGTTCAGTGAGTCTCTTATGGGCAGTTGGGTCTTGTTTATCCATCGGCCATTCTATGTCTTTTGACTGAAGAATTTAATCCATCTATCATTAAGGTATTTATTGGTAGGTAAGGACATGCTACTGCCATTTTGTTCATTGTTTTCTGGTTTTGTAGACCCTTTGTTCCTTCCTTCTTTTCTTTCTGTCTTAGTTTTGATAAGGTAATTTTCTAATCATATGCTTTGATCTACTTAGGTTTTATTTTTTTGTGTATAACTTTGTGATTACCAAAGATGTTTAAGTAATAGATCTTAGAGTTCCAACAGGCTATTTTAAGCTGATAATAACTTACCTTTGATTGCATAAAATAACTCCACTTTTACTCCACCCCCTCACATTTTATGTTCTTGATGTATACCTTTTCATATAGTATATCCCTTATGGACTGGAGCCCTTATCTGTGAGTGGAGAGTTGTTTCTTCAAGGGATAGCCTGAAGCCTGCTGTAGCTGCAGATGTCATCCTAGAACCTGGGTCCTGCAGTATGAATCCATGGCTGCCAGCCCAGCTCTGAGGTCTACTAGGACAGGCCTGGACCCTGGGTCTGCTAGAGTGTAGGGTCTCAGGAGCCAGCCTTGCAGTGGATACGCCTTGAGCCTTTGTCTCTGAGTGCCAACCTGGTGCTTAGGCCAGAAGCACTGATGTGGCATTGGGGTGTGCCGTAAGCCTGCAGCCTGGGATGGACCTGGCACTGGGCTAGCCTGGTAGCAGGATCTGCAGATGCTGGTCTGATGAATACGGATTCGGGGGCTGGCATGGTGCTAGGCAGGCCTGAAGCCTGGGTCCATAGGGGCCATCTTGGTGTGGAGGTCAGTCCAGAGCACAGGACTGCCAGGGCAGGTCTGTCCCTGGAGTTCATCTAGAGACCGAGTCTGTAGGGGTCGGTTTGGTGGTGGGACAGGTCCAGAACTGAGTATACAAGACACATCTGGAGCCTGGGGCTGTAAGATTTGGCCCCGCACCAAGGCAGCCTGGATTCGGGAGCTGTGGTGTTCTGCCACCTGCTGGCCTTGCCTGGGTTGGCCCATGCTGGGGTCTGAGGCCTAGTCTGATGCTCACTTCCCTCCTCTTCCCTCAAGCGGAGGGTGTGTCTCCTTGCTGTGCTATCTAGGTTTGCAGGGGGGTGATGTGAGTAATATAAACCTGTCCTTCCCACTCTCTTTACCACGTTTTTTCTTATTCATGTGCTACACGTAGGTGCTGTAATCTCTCACTTGGTTTCCTCAGCTCTTGTGAAGGTATTTTTGTGGGCAGATACGGATAGTTGTTCAAATTATTATTTCTGTGGGATGATGAGCATTGGAAAACCTCTATTTCACCATCTTACTGACATCAGACCAAGTTTATTTCTTTGAGATGACTAGCTGGTCTTATTGTAGATACTTATACTTTACTTGCCGGGCGTGGTGGCGCACGCTTGTAATCCCAGTACTTTGGGAGGCGGAGACCACAGGATCCGGGTTCACGGCCAGCCTCAGCTCTCTCTCTCTCTCTCTCTCTCTCTCTCTCTCTCTCTCTCTCCTTAGTGAGGCCCTCCGCAACTTCGTGAGACCCGGTTTTAAAATAAAGTATAAAAAATAGGACCGGGGGTGTAGCGTGGAGGTAGAATGCCCCTGCGTTCAGTCCCCGGTACCGCAAAAAAAAAAAAAACCTAATCTTGAGAATTAATTAATTAATTATTTAGACAGGGTTTTGACAAGTTGCCCAGCCTGATCTTGAACTTGTGATCCTACTGCCTCAGCTTCTTCAGTATTTGAGGTTACAGGTATGTGCCACCACACGTGGCTAAAAAGTAATTTCAGTTTTGGAAATTTTTAAAAAAATAAGATAGTTTTTTTTTCCATCTTAAAAATGTTGAGGGGGGGAGTCTGGCAGACTAATACATACTCCAAAACTCGAATAAATTTGTAAATAAATGTAACCCTTAATTTTCTAAGTTCCATCTTTACTCAGTGCTTTTTTGGGGGGGGTGTTACTGGGGATTGAATCCAGGGGCATTCTACCTTCAAGCTACACCTCTAGTCCTACTTATTTATTTATTTATTTATTTATTTATTTATTTATTTATTGAAACAGGGTCTTGCTAGGTTGCTGAGAGCTAAGTTGCCGAGGCTGTCCTTGAACCTGTGAGCTCCTGTCTCAGCCTCCTGAGTACTGGGATTACAGGTGTGTGCCACTGTGCCTAGCTCCAGTGCTTTTTTATGCAGAGTATTTAAATTTTTTTCTTACCATAATCATATTTGATGTATAACCCTTTTTAATCATTTATCTAATAAAATTAATCAGTGTTCAGTGCTCTGAAGACATGAGATATTTTATACTTTGTTAAATATTTCATGTTTGTAGAGATGGATCATGCATACTGAGAAGGCTTTTTGGGGGTAAAGTCTTATTTTGGTTTGAAACAAGATTTTCATAATTCCTCAGGCAGTTTGAGATACGTGAGAAACACTAGCTGTTTTGATATGTGTGGTATATATTCGAAATGTCCACAAGATGTCACTGTTGTCCTTTATAGTCTCCTTTTCTAGTGGTAAATTCAATAGCTCAAGCAGTCTTAGTTGTAGCAGTTTTTCTTAGAGTATGTATATTAAAAACTCTGATGCATTTTGGGAAATGTACATCTTTATACAAGATTTCTAGAAACATTATCTGTTTAGAAAAAGAGCTCTTACAGGTAGTCTTTTAGTGTTTTTCTTAGTGTATTTATAGTTCTGTTAGTGACCACATAGCCTTATGAGACCAGTAATCCTAAATATTACCAGGTGATAATTTAAATTGTTTCCCTGAAAAACTTAATGAACATACTGCTGTTTTGCTACAGTTCTCACTAAGGAACCATAAGATTTGGATATTGCTTTAAAATGTTAGTGCCTCACTCTTTGTAGCTCATGATATGAAGGATACTTTTTTTTTGGTGCTGGGAATCGAACTCAGTAGTGTTCTACTCTGAGCTACACCCACAGCCCATTTTATTTGTTTTTGTACTGGGGATTGAGCCCAGTGGCATTCTACCTCTGAGCTATACCCCCAGACCTTTTTATTTTCTATTTTGAAACAGGGTCTCACTAAATTGCTGAGGCTGGCCTCAAACCTATGATCCTCTTGTCTCAACATCCCAAGTACTGGGATTACAGGCATGCACCACCATCTGTAGCAGGGATACCTTATCTTCTAATTATACATCTTTGTATGTGATTTATTCTATTTATCATGTTTCTTTTATAAGTTAAAAAAGTGTCTGATAGCACTTTGTTTTTTAAGGAAAGATGAAGTGGATCATAATTCTATTTTTTAAACATTACTATAAGATCTACATTTTAGAAAAAAAATGTTTACTTCTAACTCATACCAAGACAAGTGATTAAAATGTTACAAACTTTCATGAGGTTTTTAGAGCCATCATTTCATTAGTTATAGGACTGATTTAACTGAGTGGAAAATCCAGCTCAATCTTTTTATATTTTTCCATGGATGCTTGCCCACTGGAGGGTGTAGTATGTATTGCAGTGTTTTAATAGGTTTCTTTTTTTTTACTAGAAATTATGGATTTGTTTACTTGAAACACTGTACTTAATTTGTAATTTTATTACTGATCTGAAATACTAACTTTCTTAAAAAATTAAAAATGAAAAAGTGAATGGCTACCCTGTTTATCCAAAAATTAGTTTTTCTGCCATATAATTTTTCCTTCATTTTAGTTAGGAAGCATGTGTTGTTTCTAGGTCTTTGTTACCTCCATTGAAAAATCTCTACAAAGGGATCAGGCCCTTTAGTAGTGAAGAATGAGATTTTAACCTCTATACCTGAGGAGGGACTTTATGGTGAATGGTTACAAGATACAAAACTGGATTTTACTAAATAAGATTTTATGTTGCCAAAAATTTATCTTAATTATGCCACTCATTCTACTTTCTTGTGTTCAAAATTTCCCATCCCATACAAATTGTTACTTAAAAACATTTATAAAATATTTGCAATTTGTTCCTTCTACAGAAGGAACTATTTCAGTATAGAAGTGAGAATTTAGCATTAAAAGTCTTTAGTATCAATGTCTTTTCAGAATCCTTCAAGTGATTGAGTAGACATATGACAGTTCTCATAATTTTTTAAAAATTATTTTTATACTATTATATGAAAAAGAACTTGTTACCTTACTATTAAGCAGATATTTTCAGCATATGTGAAAGTCATCCTTTGGTTCATTGTTAGCACTTTGTTTCTAAAATTTGTGGTCATGAAGGGATAATACATTGAGAAGCAAAAGATTGAGCACTTAAGTGAATTTTAACACTTGTTTTTGTCTTCAGATAATAAAGCTGTTACTAAGTGATTTTTTAAAAGAGAAGGTGTGAAATAAGTCTTCAATATTAGGAGAACTGTAATGGTATTTTCTTTTTTCTGTGCGGGTGAGCCTTTTAGCTCTCTGCTTGTATCTTAAATCAGTAGCACAGCTATGTGAGTCCTTATATGGTACTTTAATAGAAGTGGTTAATAAGTCAGTTCTTCTGTTAAAATAATATTTACTATTATAATTCGAGTTCCATTAATGTGTGTGATAGAGTAAGAAGATGCAGACAAAGTCTCTGACTATCCATTGATCTTAAAATTCACTTATATTTACTTTGTTATGAGGGGACTTATTTTAAACAATTTGATATAAAGTGGAATGACTTGACAGTATCTACAAACATAAATTGATTTGATAAGACAGAGAACATGATTTATTGGGCCTTTGGAAAAATAGCTTTTATTGAATTTCCAACTAGTTTAAAAGAAGTTCTTTTGTGTTTGTGTGGTACTAGGGATTAAATGCAGGACTGTTGTACCACAAAGCTACACCCTCAGCCCTTTTTGTTTTTAAACAGGGTCTCACTTCATTACCATGCGATTCCCCTGTCTCAGCCATGTACCACTGCACCTGGCTAAAAAAAATTTTTTTTTAGTACTAGGGATTGAACCCAGAGGCATTCTACCTCTGAGCTACACTCCCAGCCCTTTTTATTTTAATTTTTGTTTTGAAACAGGGTTTCCCTAGGTTGCTGAGAGTCTCACTAAGTTGCTGAAGCTGGTATTGAACCTGCACCACCACACCAGGCAAAGAAAATATCTTTAAATTAGTTATAATTATTTTGAGATCATATTTTAAGGCAGCATAGTATGTTTTGGTGTAAAAGATCTTCTTTTATCCCTCTCTAAAAGTAATATAAAGCGAGGCATGGTGGTGCATGCCTGTAATCCGAGTATTTGGGAGGCTGAAACAGAAGGATTGCAGGCTCAAGTCTGTCCTCAGCAACTTAGCGAGACCCTACACCACTTAGCGAGATGCTGTTTCAAAATAAAAAGGTCTGGGGCTTGTAGTTAGAATGCCCTTGGGTTCAATTCCCAGTACCAAAAAAAAAAAGGTAACAAATATAGGACACACACACACAAAAGGAAAGACATCCCATATTCATGGATTGGAAGAATCAATACTGTTAAAATGCTCTTACTTCCCAAAGTGACCTGCAGTATCAGTATAATCCCTATCAAAACTCCAAAGAGATTCTTCACAGAACTAGAAAAAAACTATACACAAATGTGTGTGGAACCACACAAAACCCTGAATAGTCAAAGCAATCTTGAGCGAAAGGAATAAAGCACAAAACATTACACTGCCTGACTTCAAAATATATGCAAAGCTATAGTAATCAAAATAGTACTGTATCGGCATAAAATTAGACACATAGTCCACCCAATACATAAACCCATATGTCTACAGCCAGCTGATTTTCAACGAAGGTTCTAGAACAGTCAGTGAAGAAAGGACAGTCTCTTCAGTAAGTGGTTTTGGCAAAATCCGATCTCTACATGTAGAAGATTGAAATAGGCTCCTTTCTCTCACCATACAAGAAAACCAACTCAAGATGGATTACAACTTAAATGTAAGGCCTGAAACTATGAAACTGCTAAAAAAAGATAGGGGAAATGTTTCAGAACATTGGAATGGAAAAAGATTATAGGAAACAAAAGCAGAGATAGACAAATAGGATTGCCTCAAACTAAAAAGCTTCTGCACAGCAATGGAAACATCACAGTGAAAAGACACCCTATGAAGTAGAAGAACACAGTCGCAAACTACACCCCGATGAGGGGTTCATATCCAGAATTTATAAGGAAATCAAACAACAACAACGTCCAGTGGAAAATGGGCAATAGACCTAAATAGACATTTCTGAAAAGAAGACATATAAGTGGTCAATGGGTACATGACAAAATGTTCAGTATCACAGATCATCAGGGAAATGCAAATCATGAGGTATCGCTCCACTGCTGTTATCAAAATGACCACAGATAACAGATGCTGGCAAGCATGTGGAGAAAAGGGGATCCTTGCTCACTGTTGGTGGAAAGGTAAATCAGAATAACCATTACGGAAAACAGTATGGGACATCCTTCACCATATCCAAAAGAAAACTACCATATGATCCAACAATCTTACTTCTGGGTATATATTCAAGGAAAGGAAATCAGTATGTTGAAAAGACATTTCCATCCCCATGTTTACTGTAATACTACTCATAATAGCCAAGAAATAGAAACATCCTTGGTGCCCATCATCCAATGAAGGGGTAAAGAAATGTGGTATGTATACATAGTGGAATACTATTCAGCCATAAAAAGAATGAAATGCTGTCATTTACTACATGGATGGAACTGTAGATCATTATGCTAAGTAAAATAATCCAGGCACAGAAAAACATGTGCCACAGGATCTCACTCATGTGGAATCTAAAACAGTTGACTTCATAGGAGAGTAGAATGGTGGTTATGAGACTAGGGAGAGTAGAGGGAAGGTGGGATGGAGAAAGGTTGATCAATGGGTACTAAGTTACAGTTAGGAGTAAGAAGTTCTGGTGTGCTACAGATAACGATTATGTATTATGTATCACAAGAATCTAAAAGGGTTTTGAATGTTTTCACCATAAAGAAATGATAAAATGTTTGAGGAGATATGTTTAACCTGATTTAAGCATTACACAATGTATACATATATCAAAATATCTTGTACTCCATTAACATGTATACTTTTATGTTTGTATCAGTTAAAAATAAAACAGTAAATATACAGAAGGGTCACTGGAAGCACTGTGGAACATGAGGAGCAATGGCGTAAGAATTTTTCTAAAAGAGATGGTGATTTAGCTGACTATTAAGGAAGAATGCAAAGCTACTGGAGTACAGGATACAGTGGAGGCATTCCAGCAGGGGCCTGGGGTCCATGGGGGTGTGGGAGCATGACAGGAGGCAGGAATGCAAGCTACTGCAACTCCCTGTGCCTGGAAGCTGGTGGGCATGAGGGAGTGGCAAGGAAGAGGGGAGAAGCGTTATCCACTCATCTCATCCCCCTCATCATGATGTAGCATGGTTCCTCTGTATGATGAGCTTACGTGTGTGTGTGTGTGTGTGTGTGTGTGTGTGTGTGTGTGTGTCTAGAGATTGAACATCCCCAGCGCTTTAAATTTTATTTTGTTTTGTTTTGTTTTGAAACCGTCTCACTAGGTTGCTGAAAGTCTCCATACACTGCTGAGGCTGTGATCCTCCTGTCTCAGCCTCCCAAGTATTCAGATTACAGATGTGCACCACCACACCTGGCTGAGTTTACATTCTTATTGGGAAATATAGTTTATAATTGTTTCAGCGAAAATGTATAGGCGCACAAGTCATGTTGTACTGTCAGACTTCTAGAGAATTTAGATTTTAAATAAGGAAACATTGATAAAGTTTAATTGTGGGAATGTTGGGGCTGGAGCAACATGACCAGATATGTAGTCTCCCGGTGAAAATTATGAAGATTTAAAGAAGGCCAGGTCAGTCCAATTCAAGACAAGGGGTGCATCTGATGTAGAAGTAAAAGGACCTGTGACTGATTGCCATCTGGGATGTATTGGGAATATGGGTAGGGTTTGAGTACATACAAGGGGGCACCTAGAATTCTTGTCTAGTCCTGGTAACTGGTTAATGTTGCCATTTGCCAGCAATGGAATACAGAGTTAGGAACATTCTCTGGGGAGTGGGGGAGGGTGGAAAGAAAGGTGTTAAGATAATGAGATTAGTTTTGATCACTGGTTTCCGATAATTCTTCAAATGGAGGGGTTTTGAACGGGTAGTCTGATATGCAGATCTAAGGAAAAAGTCTGGATTAGAGTTGTAGTTTAGGGAATCATCAGTGTGTAAGGAGAAGCTTAGATGTGGGTATTAATTCACTTAGTAGAAATAAAGAGTGCTGTAGATCTGGAACCATGGACGTGCCAATATAGGTTGAATAAGAAATATTCAACTTTGAATCAGAAGTACTTGGGATTTCTTTTTTTTTTATTTTGCAATTTTTCCATATACAAAATGAGATATCTTGGGGATATGACCCAAACAAAACATGAAATCCTTTTATGTTTCATAGATATACACTACATATATATAGTCTGAAGATAATTTTAAGTAATTTTTATTGTTGTTGCTTTTTTGTGGTACTAAGGAATGAACCCAGGGGCATTCTACCTTCCAGCTATACCTCCAGCCCTATTTGTTTTGTTTTGTTTTGTTTTGTTTTGTTTTGTTTTGTTTTGTTTTGAAACAGGGTCTCTCTAGGTTACTGTGAGTCTTGCTACCTTGCTGAGGCTGTCCTCAAACCTGCAATCCTCCTGTCTCAGCCTTCCAAGTACTGGGATTACAGGCATGTGCCACCATGCCCAACTAATTTTAAGCAGTATTTTAATAATTTGTGCATGAAACAGTTTTGTGGTATGGAACTTTTGATTGTAAAGTTATGTCGATGCTCAAAAGTTTCAGGGTTTGGAGTATTTAGATTTCAGATTCTTGGATTGAGGTACTGAACCTGTATTTGTGCCCAATAAGATGATGCTGAGGTGGATTCTTGTTTTGTAATGTGTTGAGTTGGAAGGTTTAATATTGCTAATGCATACTTAAGGTAAACATAGAAGTTGATAAGGTTTATTGCAAGAGCATTATGCTATTGTAAAGTCACTTTTTTGAATTGATCTTTTGCAGCAGTTACAGAAGAACTGCACTGTTTCTTTTATGCATAGTGGCAGTAATAACAGTGAATGGCAAAGAAAGCAAAAACCAAAATTTAAAAACACTTTGTTTAACCCTATGGCAGGATATGTTTCTTTTTATTTATTTACTTTTAATATACTTTTATTGGTGCATTGTAACCATACGTCATATTTAGGTTTAGTGTGATAGAAACACACACACACACATCACCTGGTGCATTCCCTCCACATCCTGCCCTCCCCCCCTCCCAATTCAAATATTGAAATTGGTATTGGTAGCTTCACGAAATGTAGGATTGTGTGAACTGTTTCCCTCATCAGTTCCCACTCCTTTCCCTCCCCAAATCCCCTTCCACTATTTTACTGGTCTCTCTCCTCATTTATTTGAAGTCTCTTGTTTCCCAGTTCCTTTCTAGCTTCCATATATGAGAGAAAACATATGATCCTTGACTTTCTTTTTTTTGTGTGTCTGTGTGGTACTGGGGATCGAACCCAAGGGTGTTCTACCTCCGAGCTATACCCCCAGCCCTATTTTATTCTTTATTTTGAAACAGGGTCTCACTAGGTTGTGGAGGGCCTCACAAGCTGCTGAGGCTGGCCGCGAACCTGCGATCCTCCTGTCTCAGCCTCCCAAGTACTGGGATTACAAGCGTGCGCCACCACATCTGGCTTTGACTTTCTGAGACTGGCTAATTTCACTTAGCATAATATGCTCCGGTTCCATTCATTTTCTTGCAAATGACATAATTTTGTTCTTCTTTATGGCTTCTATATCCCCTCGGTACTAGGGATTGAACCCAGGAGTGCTCTACAACTGAGCTACATCCCAGCCCTTTTTATTTTTATTTTGAGACAGGTTCTCTCTAAGTTGTCAGGGCTAGCCTTGAACTTGTGATCCTCCTCCTGAGTAGCTGAGGTTCAGGTGTGTCCCACTGTGTCCAGCCAATCTTCACCGTTTGTAAGGGTACAGTTCAGTAGTAAGTATATCCACATGGCATACAATATATCTTCAGAACTTTTCATGTTGCAAAACTGAAACTCTGTACACATTAAATAATTCTCCTCCTGCCTCTAGCCCCTGGTGACTACCGTTATACTTTCTGTTTCTGTGAATTTGACTACTGTAGATGCCTCATGTAAGTGGAGTCATATATTTGTCTTTTGTGACTGGTTTGCTTCACTTAGCATTATGCCCTTGAGGTTTCATCCATGCTGTAGCATGTGACAGGGTCTCCTTTCTTTTTAAAGCCATTGTCTGTATAGACCACATTTTGCTTATTCATTTCTCTGTCAGTGGTAGTTGGATTGCTTCCACCTCTTACCTGTTGTGGACATGTGTATACAGATACCTCAAGACCCTGCTTTCGACTCCTTTGGGTATATTCTTAGAAGTGAGATTGCTGGATTCTCTGGTAGTTCTATTTGTGTGTGGGGGGAGGGGGGGTGCTTGGGATTAAACCCAGGGGCATTCTACATCTGAGCTACACGGCCAGCCCTTTTAATTTTCCGTTTTGAAACAGGGTCTCACTATGTTGCTGAGAGTTTCACTGTGTTGCTGAGGCTGGCCTTGAAACCTGTCATCCTCCTATCTCAGCCTCCCAAGTACTGGGATTACTGGTGTGCCCCACTATGCCTGGCTTGATAGGTCTATTTTAAATTTATTACCTGTCTTAGAAGTTTGACTCACAAGAAATAGAGGCAAAATTAGCAGCAGCAAGATCAGAGAGGTGGGGGGAGAGATGGAAAAGATAGATAAAGCGAAGGGCCATGTGAAAACTGAAGCTTTAAAGTTAGAAGAAGGCCGGGCGTGGTGGCGCACGCTTGTAATCCCAGTACTTTGGGAGGCAGAGACCAGAGGATCCGGGTTTGCGGCCAGCCTCAGCTCTCTTGCTCTCTCTCTCTCCCTGTCTCTCTCTCTCTCTCTACTTAGTGAGGCCCTCCACAACTTCGTGAGACCTGGTTTCAAAATAAAGTATAAAAAATAGGGCCGGGGGTGTAGCACGGAGGTAGAACGCCCCTGGGTTCAATCCCCAGTACTGCAAAAAAAATAAAAAATAAAAAAAATAAAGTTAGAAGAACACAGACCATAAGATAAGGGAAGCTATTGTATGGTATAGAATGTAAGGACAGAGACAGATAACCAGGAGAGAAGAAAATAGAGTTGGACAAGTGACTGGGTACCTCCAGTAATCTTCAATTACCGACTTCTCGTACCTGGTTGATCACTATTTCCTTGGTTGCCGTGGATAGATGTAAACTTTTCGGTAAGCTCTGTATTAGTTAGCTTTCCATTTACCAAAATAGTTGAGATACTCAGTTTATGAAGACGAAAGGTTTATTTTGGAGGTTTCAGCCCAAGATCTACTGACCTCACTGCTTTTGGGCTGGTGGCAAAGCAGCAAGTCATGGTGGGGAGCACGTGGTGGAGCAGAGCTGCTAACCTATGGCTGAGAAGCAGAAGGGAGAGGAGGAGATGGGGTCAGCGTCCCAGTAATCCCTGTCAGGGCACATCCCCGGTGACTGGAAGACCTCCCACTAGACTCCACTTCTTAAAGGTTCCACCATCCCCCAGTAGACCAAGCCAGGAGCTAAGCCTTTAATACATGGGCCTTTGGAGACATTCAAGATCCAAACTACAGTAGCCCCCTCATCCTGTGGTAGCTTTTTTGGGTGAATCTTAATTCCTGGCAACTAACATATACCTAATTAGAACAATAGTATCAGCACAGTGTGGTGCTGCCAATACTGCTGAAAACTACCTGTTGAAGCATTTTACCATAATTTCAAAGTATCTCTCAATCGAGGTGAGCCACTCAGGAACCTCATTTTCCTCAGCTTCCTATTTTTATGTGGCAAATGAAGATTCATTGAATCTTCAAGTCTCAGAATAAAGGCATGAGAATTTTGGAGTAGAAGGTAGGAATATAAGGCAATGTTAACTTTTCTGTGGCCATTTCTCCTTCATAAGGGAATTAAGAAAACTGGTTTTGCAGGGGTATATAGATATTTGAGGGTCTTTCCTCTTGTATTTGAAGTTAATAATTAATGGTAGAAAGCAGAAACAGTAACTCAGCTATTTTGCCACTCTTTTTAGAATGGTCTACTTTGTAATTAGCTTAAGAATGATAATTATCTAATTGAATGATTCACAGCTAGTCTTGATTTGTGGTACTTAATTAAGTTGTGCAGGGAGAGTAGGCAGAGGAGACTTTCAAGGGACTTCTAATGAGAAAAGGTCTGGATTCAGACTAAGTGGTACCGTAGCATTGAGACAGCTGTAGGGAAATTGTTCCAATAATATATTAGCTATCTTACAATCTTTGTTGAGCCTAAAGTCTTTAGATTTAATCTTGTTCCCAATGAAGAGGTTGTTTCTTAAGTAGCTGTGTGAATTTTCTGTTACAGATTTTTGGTAATGAGTTTCAAATTCTTGCAATGGATCCTATGTATTCCATAGATTCCCATTCTTTACCACCAAATAAACAAAATGAACAGAGTGGCAAGTCCCTCAGATTAAAGATATATAATCTATCTTCAATCTTTCTCCCCATAAGTCAGGATAAAAACGTTTTCTTAGGGTTTGCTGAGCACATTATACTCAAATAAAACTATAACACACCAGCAATTTTTATTTTTTCCTACTTCTTTCCTCAGACTACATACAGGCTGCTAAGAAAATGAGATCTCATAATAATGAGTACCCCATTGTTTGTTTTTTCTATAGGAAAACATCTCCAGTTTTATAAAACAAATTAATTAAATTAGTTATAAAGAAACATAGCTAGTAACTACTAAAACATTATTTTAGTATACGGCTACCCCTCCATATTTATGGGGAATGGTTCTAAGACCCCCACAGTTTCCAAATCTATGGATGCTTATGTCTCTTAAAACATGGCATAGTATTTGCATATAACCTACGTAAATCCTCTCATATACTTTATTTTTTTATACTTTTATTGGTGCATTATAGGGTCACATCATACTCTCATATACTTTAAATCATCTCTAGGTTACTTATAATACCTAATGCAATGTGAATACAATGTGAATAGTTTTTATACTATATTCTTTAGGGAATGATGGCAAGAAAAAGAAATTTGTACGTGTTCAGCACATACACAAATTTTCTTCCCACAAACATGTTCAATCCCTGGTTGAATCCAAGGTTGTGAACTCCACATATATCGAGGACTGACTGTATTATATTAGTAGATCTATTTTATCTATATTTAGAGAACAACTAAAACTTGAAAATATATAGACCTCACCTTTGTAAACTATATAATACTGTATATAATGTTATTTTACTCTTTTTTAAAAATTTTTAATTGACTAATAAAAACTGTGTATATTTATGGCATATGTTGTGGTTTGGGTTTGCAATGTCCCCCATAACGCTTATGTGTGGAAAGTGTGGTCCCCAGTGCAGGAAGGTTCTGGGGTGGGCGTGGCTGGAGGAGGTGGCTCACTGGGGATGTGGCCTTGGGGACTAATTGTCCCTGGCCACTTCCTGTCTCTCTCTGCTTCCTGCCGCCACGAATTGAGTGGTACTCCTTCACCATGCCTCGCTCCTGTGGTTTCTGCCTTGGAGTCAGTGGACGGTGGGCTGTATCTGTGAAGTCATGAGCCAAATAAGCCTTTGTCCTTCAAGTTGTTCTTGCTAGGTCACAGCAACAAGAAAGCTAACTAATACAGTATACAAAATGATATTTTGATATATGTATACAATGTGGAACACCATATATTTAATTATTTTTTTTTTTTTTGCAGAACTGGGGATGGAACCCAGGGGCATTCTACCTCCAAGCTACACCCCCAGCCCTAGTTTTTTATTCTTTATTTTGAAACAGGTTCTCACTAAGTTGCGGAGGGCCTCACTAAGTAGCTGTGATCCTCCTGTCTCAGCCTCCCAAGTACTGAGATTACAAGTGTGCACCACCACGCCTGGCTATACTTAATTTTTTTGTTGTTGTTGAGGACACTTAAAATCTACTGTCCTAGCAGTTTTTAAGTGTACCATATATTGTTATTACTTATAGTCACCAGGATAAAATAAATATCTTATTCCTTTTGCATGACTGAGAATTTGTGTACTTTGACCAATATCTCCCCAATCCTTACACCCCTAAACCTCTGGTAGCCACTATTCTTTTTTTTTTTTTTTTTTTTTTTT
>PVJS01003903.1:15452-31972 GCA_004027185.1 Glis glis | reverse complement strand
AAGCGTGCGCCACCACGCCCGGCCTGGTAGCCACTATTCTACTGTCTGCTTTTATATGTTTCTATTTTTTTTTTTTAGATTCCACATGTAAGTGAGATCATGTGGTATTATTTAACTCCATTTTTAAAAAATCCAAGTTAAAATAACCTTATGTTCTTTAACTCACAGCTTTTCAATTTTATATGAGTTAACTTAAGTGTTCAGATTGTAAAAACCTCTGAAATAGAATAAAAGGTACTCTGTGATTATTTTTTAGTAGATGGTATCCTTAAACTAAATTCAGTGTTTCAGGGAAAATAGAACATTTTTCAAAGTCCTGGTTTTGTTCTTTCTTTCATTTACTTAATTATTGTTAATATGGCCATTCAATACATGTTGTTTGCATAGAGTCAGTCTCAGTCTCTCTGTTTATTTTTTATTTTTTATCTATTTATTGTTTTGGTAATAGTAATTGAACCCAGGGTATTTTACATTTGAGGTAAACCCCCAGGCCTTTTTATTTTTTATTTTGAAACAAGGTCAATGCTAATTGTTGAGGTTGGCCTTGAACCTGTGATCCTCTTGTCTCAGCCTCCCAAGTACTGAGATTATAGGCATGCGCCACCATGCCTGGTGAATTTCTCTTTGTACAGTAGCCATACACAATAGTAACTGTGTATTCCTCTAATTGTAATTTCTTTTGAAATTCATGAGAAAAATGAATAGCCCTTTAAAAAATATTGCATTTGTTTTCATTGTCCACTAAATATTTTACTCATTTTGGATATAATTACTAAAACTTAATCTCAAAGTTTTATTTTATTATGTTTTATGAATTACTGCAAACAGGTATTACATACAGAACTTGTATGAGAAATTACTGTGATGCCAACAGTCTTAAAGGCTTATTCTTAAATCTTCCAGCTGTTCCTCCAAGAGCTGAATTTTCTATCCTTTTTGTTTTTTTAATTAGGAACTACTTGAAAGACCTGCGTATTCTTTAGCTATTGTAAATATTATACTTTGGCTGCATTATTTTGTAAAATTGATTTTATAGAACTTCTTTTTAGTGTTAATCCCCAGGCCCAGAGGGGTAGGGGAGAAAGTATGTCAGCCACCAATAGGATAGTATTAGCTGTTGCAGCTGTAGTTAAAGATTTGCACATGTGATGAAGTAGACTTCATGATGGCTCTTTGGAAATTAATCTTTTTGTAAGCAGAAGAATCTCTGTACTGTGTCAGAACCAATAATGATACCCATCTTGTTTTAAATGACAGGAACCTTTGAACCAAATTTGCACCCTACTTAATAACAGATGTGGGATGTGTGTGTGTGATTGTGGTTAAGTACCTGACACACAGGTGCTTAGTTAATATTCTGTGCATTTTTTTTTCTTGTGGTGGCCCTTCATATTTCTCTTAAAAAACAGTGCAGGGCATCTGTTTTAGCTTTACTGAAGAAAGGGATCCAAGGCACATTAGTTCCTAAAAGGAATCTACCCTCTCTGTCCTACTTTCTGATAGAAGCACGTGATCTTAGAGAAGATAATGAAGAAAGGGAATGCCATGTACTTTGGGTGAATCTAGGAGACTTAGTATGATAAAGAAGGCAGAAATCTCTCACTAGGTATGGGGGTGCAGATCCCAGTACTTGGGAGACTGAGACAGGAGGATTGCAGGTTCAAGGACAGCCTCAGCAAGTAGTGAAACTCTCAGCAACCTAGCGAGACCCTGTTTCAAAATTAATAAAACATAGGGTTAGGGGTGTAGCTCAGAGGTAGAATGCCCCTGGGTTCAATCCCTAGTACCACAAAAGAAAAGAAATCTCTCTCTGCCCTCACTCTTTTACCTTAGTATTTAGGTAGCTGATTCACAGTTCCACATTTAAGATAATAAAAGGGGGGAAATCAAGTTAAAATTATTCTCAGCCAGTTTGTAAAATCTAATTGGTAAATGTTAACTTTTTCAACTTATAAATTTTATCAAGCCAGGCATGGTGGCACCAACCTGTAATCCCAGTACTTGGGAGACAGAGACAGGAAGATCCCAGGTGTGTGTGTGTGTGTGTGTAACTGGGGATGGAACCCAGGGCATTCTACCTCCGAGCTACACCCCCAGCCTTATTTTTTTATTCTTCATTTTAAAACAGGGTCTCACTAAGTTGCAGAGGCCTCACTAAGTAGCTGAGGCTGGCCATGAACCCAGATCCTCCGGTCTCAGCCTCCCAAGTACTGAGATTACAAGTGTGTGCCACCACTCCTGGCAAGATCCCAGGTTTGAGACAGCCTCAGCAACATAGCGATACTCTCAGTAAAGTAGTAAGATCCTGTTTCAAAACAGATAGTAGAAAGGTCTGGGTGTACAGGTTGGACATAGAATGCCCCTGGGTTTAATCCCCAGTACCACACATACAAAAAAAATTGTATTAGTGTATGTGTGTGTATATATTTGTTTCTCTGAGGAAAATTACTGAAGGGCACTGAGAGGTGTTCTTGCTTTAAAATACTTCTTTTGTTTGAAGAGTTGTCTTGTTTTGAGAGGGAATTGTCTAAGATAAATATGAAATTCAAGTTTGAGCATTTTCTGTTGACTAAAATTGGGATTATCAGTAGCATGGAATTACCATGACTCACTGAACTTCATGTAACCTGAGGTTGTTGTCATTAAAAGGTTGTAGTCATTTGAAACTTGCTGATATTCCCCCAGAGTCACATTGTACTCGCCATTGAACGCAGAGTTCTCTAACCTCAGCGTACGGGGGTGAAAAACCCAGTCTGTTTCATAATCTTCAGTCTGGGTTTTCAATATTGTTTTCAGAGTAGGACAGAAGGATGAGCTCTAAGCCAGAGGAAGGAACATGTTTCTAGATTATCTTTGCCACATGCTGCTTTAATCATGGGGTTTGGAGTCTGTCAGATCAGAGTTGGAATCTTGGTATCACTTCTTTCTTTAGAGGTATTAGGCAAATCCTGTCTTTTCTGAGCCTCTGTTTATTTACTTTAAGATCAGGAATCATAATGCCTGTCTTGTTCAGGTGGTTGTGAAGATTAAATGAGAAAAGCTACATGAACACATCTACCGTATACCCAACACTTAGTGGATTCTCAGACGGTATAAGTCCTTGTGCGCTCTCCTCCTTCAGCTTTGTATTTGCTTGATTTATCCTGACTCACATATGACTGCAAAGAACTGAATAAATGTGTCCTGTCTACATTAAGGCATGCTCAAGTAAAAGAGAGTAGGTAGGTTGTTTTGGGTTCCGTTCCTTACTACCAGATTGAAGCATGAAGTCTTTTTTTTTATGTTGATGTGTGACATCTCAATGTCAAGTATATAGAGTTGGACAGTGTGCATCTCCTGTAGGTTATCTAGTCTTTTTGTTTTTTATTTTAATAAAATTTCCGTTGGTGTTGGATTAGATAATACAAATTTACTCCTTTGGAACTATGCTGATAGTGGCATTTTTGTTTTGTGCCATATGTAAAGTGGTAGTTTAGCAGTTTTTAAGACTTTTGATATTATTTAGTTAATAGAGTAAGATCTAATACAGCGCATGTTGACACATGTCAGAATATGATCTTTCTTTACTAAGGTAATTGTTCACTAACAAGAATGCTTCCTTGGATTTTGTTCTTAAAATGTTTTACGCTATGGAATTTATTTTTATTTACTTGTTTCATTCTATGGGTTTATTTTGATTAATTTATTTTTATTTTACTTTCAAAATAAGCAAAGCTGACTTAATAATAGAGCTGGCTTTGAATCTTACTTCTGAGCCCTTCTGCTTTCTCTGAAAGTTGTATTCTTTTAAAGTAATTCAATATTTATAGTAAAAAATGTATAGCATATAAGGTTTATACAGCTGGGTGTGGTGATACATGCCTGTAGCCCCAGCATTTGGGAGACTGAGGCAGGAGGATTGCAAGTTTGAGGCCAACAGCAGCAAGTTAGCAAGACCCTGGTTCAAAACAAAAAATAAAAAGGGCTGGGGGTATAGCTCAGAGGTAGAGCGCTCCTGGGTTCAATCCCCAGTAATACATACACACACACACACACACACACACACACACACACACACACACAGATTTATAGACATCTTAATTGCTATGACTTTTAGCCAAGCCATTAGTTTTAAGAAAGCTCTATCTAACCTAATTGCACAAATATTTTTCCAAACATTTTCATTAAGTAGTGAACAAAGCCCAGAGAATCACCTTGGCTGATCTGAAAGCAGGGAGGTTAGAAGTGATACTTGCTGTTTGGGAATGCTCAGGGCATGCTCCTGTAACCGGTATCTATTTTTAGTTTGGTATTAACAGTTGAGCAAATTGCTTATTTGAAAATTTATAAAACAAAAGCAGAAGTAATCATAATTTAATTTTTTTTTTGGTGGAACTAGGTGTTGAGCCCAGGGGCATTCTATCACCAATGAAGCCACACCCCCGCCCTTTTTATTTTTTATTTTGAAAGAGTCTCATCAAGTTGCTGAGGCTGGCCTCCAACCTGCAATCCTCCTATCTCAGCCTCTCAAATCCTGGGATTACAGGCCTGTGCCACCATGCCCAGCCTATAATATAGTTTTTGCTAGAATATATGTTAAGTTGTCCCACTAAATCAGATAGTTAAAAAATAATGGTGTGAAAAAGTCATTCTTTGTAAAGAAAGTGATACCTTGAAGTTGTCCCACTAAATCAGATAGTTAAAAAATAATGGTGTGAAAAAGTCATTCTTTGTAAAGAAAGTGATACCTTGAAGCCTGGTGGCATTAAGACTGCTTTTCATTTCTGTGTGGTCTGGCATAACAGACAATGCTTTTGCTTTGGAAACTGGGAGGATTGGGATATGGTAGTTCCGATGAGTATGTGTGGATACGAGCATATATGTAGAGCATATATGTAGAAGATCGTGTATGTGCATTCATATATGTTAGAGTGCATTTGGATTGGAAGTAATATGAAAAAAATGAGTATTGTTTACCACTAATGAAGCTTTGATGTTGATGTGATTATGTGAATATCATAATGTCCTTACTTATTCATTAATCTCCTTCAAGTTGTTCTTCATTAATAATTGGATATCATGCTTCTGTAGAGTGGCTTGGATATCTCAGTATCCAAGATCCACTTATTACAAGATGATACTGGGAGATGACCAAGGGATGATCTCATATGTTTTAGGCCAGATGATGTTGAAAGACCACAGTTTGGTGAACTAGACAGATCTGGTTTCAATTCTCAGCGTTGCCACTTATTAGCTGTGCGAAACTTGGAGACATCCTTGGCTCCTCTGAAAACTCAGTTTCCTCATACACAGATCTCAGATTCCTGAGATGATTAAGTAAAAGGAAGGTTGCACGTTCTTATTCATGATGCCTGTCACACAGTAAATACTGAGTTATGCAAATTTTCTTTTCTTGTGTGTTTTAAAAAATAAATAGTATTTGACAACTTAAAGGTTTTTTTAAATATTTGAAGTAAAATACAAACTTGTTTTCATGTTAGCTTCCAGGAAAGTAGTAGAGCTTTCTGTATCTTAGGGAGAAATCTTAATAAGAGCACTGGGTACCGCTTACTATATGGTTCTCTAGGTTTTATTTAGTGGTATAAGCATGTAGGAAAATGTAGGCATAATAGCAGATTATTAATTTCAAACAGCTTCAAATTTATGATAAGCTTCCATAAAATAAAAATTATGTAGTTTATGTAATCATAACTTAAAAATCAGTGCCATTTGGGAAAAATAGAGAGTTTCTATCAAGTTATATACTACTAATTTCGGATAAATTACATAACTATGGTATGTTATCAAGAATAAGGCTAAAATCCCATTAGATGGCCAGTATTGTCATGTTTCTGAGGTTAATTGGCTGCATTCAGTTTTAGGTTATGAACGTCCTACTTGAATAATCCACCAAGCTATCAGGCAGAAAGACCAATGGTTCACAGGACTAATTGACCCTGTCAGTATAATAGAAACACTTACAAATAAAATTCTCTTTGCCAACCACATTGCAAATGAAAACCCCAGAAGAAACTGTTATGTCCTGTAACTGTTCTGGAATGCTATGATTCAGTTAGCAAACTGTGGGTGGAGGTGGGTCATGGTGGGCGGGATTTGGGGGAAAGGAAATGTAAAGGATAGGAGAAGGATTTTGGAGGGAAATTAATCAGGCAAAACATTACAGAGAAACTCAGCTTTTGAAATAATTTTAACCATCTTGAATCTCCAAAAAGTAGTGTCATTGAATTTTTGAAAAAGTAGTGTCTGTCTATGTTTTTTTTCCACCCTTCTTATTCTGAATCTCAAACCCGCTTGTACATGTGTACATGTGTCATTGGTAGTCATTATTGCAGTGAGCTTTTTTCTGAAAGGTAAAAAAAGAATAGGAACTTTATCTTGAAACTCATTTTAGGTAATATGGATCCCTAGAATAATCTATGAGAAATTGTACCTCAATATCAGCCTACATTTGCAATACTGTAGGAGAGAGAGGTAACTTTCCCGGCGCGTTTTTTTAAAAAGGCATCTTTTACATTGTCCGAAAATGATAAATTATAAATGGGCTTCAAAAATAGTAATAAAAAAAGATTTATAATGGAAAGAATTGATGCTATATTTCACCTAGAGTAGGAAAGACAATGTGTAATAAGGGATTTTGTGGTTTTACAGCTCAGTGCATGTGTTTGAAAGCTGTTCTCTCAGCAACGTGGGTGGCAGGTTATGCTACCATATAATGTATTGTAGTTGGCTCTCCACACTTGTCAGGGTTAGTGTTCAACCATTCGGAAAATTTTCCCATTGTTCTATCATGTGAACCAAGACCAGTGTTGAATTCCCAATAACTTACAAAAAGAGGTTTAATTAGAAAGCTTGAAATTTGATTACTTCTTATTGTTTTAATATAGTACTATATATTTTAGCATTTTTATCTATTATTACAATTACTTTTTAGTCAAAAAGATATATCAAAATTAAAACTTCTTTTAAATAGGTTTTACAGAAATTTGTATACTGAATCCTGCCCTTTTTTTCTGTGTTAGCACTCTATTTCCATCTTAAGCATTTTGCTTTAGATGGACCATAGCTCTTGGCAGCTAGTGCATTTTTAGGAAATAATACTGTTTCTAGTAAGAGTTGCAGAGAGAGAGAGAAAAAAAAAAACTTTGTGTGAGGTCCTTGTAAACTGAACCTTTTGGAACATTACTTTATTTCTTTTCCCCCCTTTTGTGCTTCTTCTCTATTTGTGTAATGGTTATAAATTACATCGTTTGAACAGAAGAATTAAAAACATTTTATTTTGTTATTTTTGAACTTAATTTTTTCTTTACCTGTTATTTTAAAGATATACAGAGAAATAAGCAATTATGGTATTGAAATTCCATTGTGCCAGCACCTCCAGAGCATAATCCAAAAAAAACAGAGAACCGCCTGCTGGGTTGTCTGCAGTATGCTGTGTGAACATCAGTGTCTGCTGCTCACACATCATTTTTTTACTGAAAGTTCCTCTTGGAATAAAGACTCTGTGTTTTCTGAGTGTAGTGAAACATTTGTTGGTCCTTATATTTTCAATTTGTGAGGGTTTCTGTTTATGGAATAAGTTGTCGTGGATGTATGTTACACTATTGTCATTGGCACATCAAAAAGTAGAAAGAAGGGCTTTTTTGTTTATGTACTATAAAATAATGAAACATTTTAAATGAAATTAGAAAGTATTGAAGGTGAAAAATAATGAGGCTTTGTTGAAGATGCATGAAGGATTGATTTCAATATTAATTTTTGCCCTTAAAATCTATTTTATTTATAAAGTATATATTGGCTAGATGCACGTAAAAATATCTTAAATGTCCTGTATTTCACTTGAAATTCAGATTCTTGAATATCTTGGCAATATTGTTTTGAGTTAGCCAGATTTTTCAGCTGAAACCCACGTATTTATTCCTTAATCAGGGGATGTATTAGGAAGTGTATTTATGGACCCTCAGAACAACTTTTTAGTTTTGCTCTTATTCACTTCATTCATTTTTACTCCTATTATGCTTCTGAGTATCATGTTAGACACAGGCGGCATGTTTCGAAAATGTAGTCCAGTCTGTTGACAGTCTCAGCCTTCATTCAGACTCATAAAATAGCCAAAAGAAATTATTTACCAGATCACAGGGAACTTCAAGTTTAAATTTGGTAAAATGGAAGTTGTAGTCTGTAGTCTCTCGGAAGGTTTATTGGAATCATTCAACATTGTTTTTCTTAGAAATGTTCCATGTAGAACTGGTTAACAAAAGACTAAGTACACAAATCTTTGCCAAACTGGGTTTTTACCATTTTGACTGCTTTTCATAAAGAGATAATTTTAGGTTTGTTTGCTTTTGAGTTCTTGATCCACTAAAATGCATCTTACATTTCACAGTAGTTTGATGAATCTTTTAATTGTTCCTTCTGCTTATTAGAATGAGATTGCTATATATT
Source organism: Glis glis (assembly GCA_004027185.1). Lineage (NCBI taxonomy): Eukaryota > Metazoa > Chordata > Mammalia > Rodentia > Gliridae > Glis > Glis glis. The sequence goes on along the minus strand of PVJS01003903.1, from coordinate 23,530 downwards.
GGGGACCAGTTACTCAGTTTTGTCAGTAAGTTTGGTGGACAGTGAAGCTTGCTAATCCTTCTCATGTTCTTTTCCTTGATTTACTTCTATTAAATAGTTGCCTTAACCTCTTTTTCAGTCCAGAGGATGGAAAAGATTGCCATCTAAACAAAATATATTTCACATATGGCTTCTGGAAGGGGAAGTAAAAGCACCAAGTTCTTAACGTGTTAGTTTTCTAAGGGCCTAAGGGGCCTGGGTTTCCTGATTGCCACGAAGCCTAATTGCTCACAGGGCAACCTGGCACACTGCCATTTCCCCACTGAGCTGTTTGTTGGTGCTTGTGAATAGAACAAAATGCTTTTGCCTTTTCTACTTAGTTGCCACTGATTGCAGTTTTACGAAAAAAGTTAGCATTTTTCTCAAAATGATAGTAATTCACATCAAGATTACGTCAAACTTCATGATAGCTAAGCCGTAAGTAGTCGAGTTAGTTCAGTGCTTTAAAAATTCATGTAAAATAAAATGTTATGTCTTATTCCAAAATATTCATTTTGCATATCACTTTATTCCTAGTATTCTAGATTTGGCTCAACACTTTTGAAAGTAAAGTATGAGTTGGATTTTGGGGGGGCTTTTGTACTTTGATAAAATTTGTCAAATATGAATTATGGGACCAATGGAAATGAGAGATCTTATAAGCAAAGTGTGTGTTGGGGGTGGGAGCTGGTATTTCAGTTATGTTGAAAACCTGTTATTGACAATATTGAGAGATGTTTGCATCTAAATGTTGAGTTTTCGCTTCTGCCCGGGTGTGTGACAGGAACTTCATTTGTTCTTATCACCATGCTTTATTTCTGTGCTCGGTAACTAATATAAAACCCCGAGTGCTGTAAGATGTTCACACGGTTGAGTTAGCTTTCTTCTCAATCCCCTTCAGAGTCCCACTTCTCTTTAAAGCATATATAGGATTAGAGCATTTGAATTCTCAGTATTTTCTACTTGTACTCATCTCACAATATGCTGTTGTCTTATTCTAGATTCCAGACAGACATACTTTAAGACTACATTATTACTTCTGTGATGTTCAGGGTTTTGGCAGGGAATTTACTTTGAGATACTGGTTTCTGTTTTTCACCAGCTAAGTGACTCTTAGGCTAAATATATAACCTCTGTGAACTTCAGGGTGGTTAGCTATAGGTTAGAGGTATGGTATTAGGATGACTGGAACAAATGTATGTTGGGTGCTTGGCACCTTGTAGCAGCTCAGGGAGTGGTATTGAAAGGAGCAAAGCCTTGAACACTGGTAATGCTTTTATAGGAGCTAAAAGCATACCGTAGAATGCTTTTCTATATACTCTCATGAAATCGAGAATTTTAGCTACATATAACTGTTAGATTGTGTATTTCTTTGGGTTGATAAGGATCCAAGAGCACAAGTTAATGGAGTCATCTGCTGGGGTTTGAACACCTGCTGTCTACTTAACCCTGAACCTTGGAAAGTTAGTCTCCCTGTACCTTAGATTTCTTGCATATTAAATGAAGATTAAAATAGTGTACCTCATAGGGCTGTTGCAAGGTTGAAATTAATCAACGCATGTCAATTCTTAAAGCAATGCCTGACAAAGAGGAAGTGCTCCAAAAGTGTTAGTCACTGTTACCTAGTATTATCTCATAAAAAAGGAAAAATCATAAAGTGAGAAAACGTTAGTGGAATCAACCTTAATTAATGAACATCTCATTCATTTACTCCTAAATAATTCCTACTACCATTCTTCCCAGAATGCTTCAGTATTTCACATTTCCATAAAGCATATTTCATATTCTATCACAGTCAGAAATCTGCATTTTATTCATTACCTCTAGAGAATTTTTATGTCCTTGCAGTTAATATCTCTCAGTTGGCTGAGTATGAAACTAGCTGGAAGTGTTTTTTACTCAGAATTTTGGACGCATTGTCCATTGCCTCATAGTCTTCCATATAGTACAATATCACTTTTGATTTCAGATGCTTTGCAAGTGACTTGTTTTTCTCTCTCAAAGAGATGTCTCTGGATCAGAGGTACCTGTTGAGTTTGTTGCCTGCTTCTTACATGTCTTGCCTTTGTTAGCTTTTTATAGTCCTTTTGAAGGAAGCTTGTTGCGAAGTGACCTTTTAAAGGCTTCATCGCTATACTGAACTTTTTTTTTTTTTTTTTTTTTTGGTGCTGGTGGTACTGGGGATGGAACCCAGGGGCATTCTACCTCCGAGCTGTACCTCCAGCCCGATTTTATTCTTTTATTTTGAAACAGGGTCTCGCTGAGTTGCAGAGGACCTCACTAAGTTGGTGAGGCTGACTGCCAACCTGCGATCCTCCTGTCTCATCCTCCCAAGTACTGAGATTACAAGCAGTAATCTCACCACGCCCGGCTGTCGAACATTTTTTAGAAAAGATAATTAGGTCTCCATGTATGTTTTTGCTTCGATTGGATTTATTTAGTTAGTTAGTTAGTTATGTATTTATTTATTTTTTTATTCATTCATTCATTTTGGGCTGGAGATTGAACCGAGGGGCATTCTACCTCCAAGCTACACTTCCAGCCCTTTTTTTATTTTTTATTTTGAAACAGGGTCTTGCTGGGTTGCTGAGTCTTACTACTTGCTGAGGTTGTCCTCAAACCTGTGATCCTCCTGTGTTAGTCTCCCAAATATTGGGATTACAGAGATTGTCCTCAAACCTGTGATCCTCCTGTGTTAGTCTCCCAAATATTGGGATTACAGGTATGTGCCACCATGCCTGGCTTCAATTGGATTTTTAAATAATCAATTATTTACTTAGTGGTTAAGTGATTTATATAAAAAGAGTTTTGTAGTAATTCTCTAGCATTTTAAATTCCTGGTTCCCTTATCCTCATCTGTTTCTCTGTGGCTTGTAATCTAGTGGTAGACTATAGGTCTGTTTCCTCATATATATTACTGACATGTGTATTTAAATGCTAGCTTTAACATTTCATTGTTTTGAATATTTATTCACTGTTAAAATTTATGGTGATAGAATGACAGTATACTTTTCAATTTGTTGTACCTTAAAAATTACTCATGCATGTGAAACATGTACATTTGTACATAGATATATTTGCATAAGGTTTTCTCATACCTACTATATATACAGATTGTACTTGATTTCTGTTCTGAAAGATCAGTTTCAGTATACTCATTCATTTTAGAGCTTATGTCAGAGCAAATGATATTAACCTCGAATGTCAAGCACTGAGAAAAAGCTAGATGTACAACATGAATTCTGCAACTGAATACTGGAGTTTCTATGATAGTTTCTGTTGCGTATGTAGTGTTTCCCCTTCTCCAAAGTCCATGAAACGCACATGTGTGTACTCGCGTGCACACACACATGCACACACAGAGTTTATATAACCTATTTAGTGTAAGAAGTAGAACATTATGAGAATCTCAGAAACTGGGTGTATGTCCTCCTCCCTCCTCTTCCCATTATCACAGTCCTTTCCTACCCTGTAGAGGTACCTACTATCCTACATTTTTATAATTTTCTTAGCTGTCTTTATACTTTCACCTCTTATGTATGTGTGCCTAAACAGTGGTTTTGTGCCTGTTTTTGAACTTAAAGGAGTTTACACTTGGTATTATTAGACCCTTTTGCTAACTTGGCAAGTTTTAGTCTTTGATTTTCAGTTATACTAACTTTGCATTTTTTAATTTAATTTTTTTCGGTACTGGAAATCGAACCCAGGGGCATTCTACCTCTGAGCTACACCCCCAGCCCTATTTTTTATTCTTTATTTTGAAACCGGATCTCACTAAGTAGCTAGCTGAGGGCCTCACTAAGTAGCTGAGGCTGGCCACGAACCTGGGTCCTCCTGTCTCAGCCTCCCAAGTACTGGGATTACAAGCGTGCACCACCACGCCTGGCTTAATTTTTCTTTTTATTACAATAAAACATGTGCACAGGTTAAAAGTATGAAAGGGTTGCAGTCACACTAATCGCACTTTTCTCCCTGCCTCACACCCATGTCCTCTTAGTTATTTGAGCCATTTTGGGGGAGGTATTTACTTTCATATTTCTAAATTAATACATAATTGGATATCTGTAATAGATGTGTGCAATTCTGAATAATGTGGGTGTACATACTTATATTTAAAGATAAGATCTAATGATGTCCTACTCTAAAACATCAGGATTTAGCTCTGTAATGCCATCTTTTCTCTCATATACAGCCTTCCTCTTCATTTTCCTAGTGTAGAGTTTGTGTTTTTGCCAAAGTAGTCTGCAGTTTTTTATTATTGTGACTACACACATATTGTTCATTTCTGAGTCATATCATGTCTCATACTTAAATTTCTTTTTTAAGGTATTTTGTTTTGCTGGAATTAATAGTTGCCTCCTTTTCTTCCTTCATTAAAAAAATGTTAGTTATCAACGTATCTCTAAATTCTCTGACATCTATAAAATACCTCTTGAAACAGCCACGTTCTCTCTAGTTCCACTTATTTTTCTGGAAACATCCCTCTTGGACCTGCAGTTCAGCTACTGTGTCTGCAGTTTCCATCAGTGAAGCAAGGCAGTGGATGAGGGCAGGGTGTATGATAAGGGATTTGTTACAGGGATTTTACCTTACTCAAGTATGAGTTGGTTAAGTAAATTTAGAAGGCTGTTGTCTTCATATCTGATGAAAAGAGATGAACATGAAGTCCACAGGGCAGGAAGTCAGAAAGTTAAAGGTTGATGTGAACTGGTGGAGAGCAAAGGCCATCTGGAACCCATGAGTAAGAGCTGTGAAGATGAACCTGAATCTGCTGCGATGCTCTTCATCTAGACCTGAATACGACCTGGCCGCGGAGGCAGAGAGGCTGCAGGAGGATCCAGGGAGGGAGGGAGGGAACTGCAGCCTGGCCGCTGCCCGTGACGGAGGTGAACCACAGGTAGTGGCAGCCTGTGTGATTAACAGAAGCACCTCCTCAGCTTGAGTGTGAAGAGCATGGTGACTGCAGCTTCACTTCTGCTCGCCACTTCTTACATGAAAACAACTCCTGTGTCCCACCTAACCAGACCTGTGTGGGAATCCTGGGAAGTGCATTTCAGGTTAGCCAGGCAGACATATTACAAAGCCACCACAGGCGGCTACGAGGCCACTGGAGTAACTGACTGATGGCCCCAGCTGCTGCTCTTTTTTTTTTTATGGTAATGGAAATTGAACCCAGGGGCACTCTACCTCTGAGCTATACCCCCAGCCCAATTTTTTATTCTTTATTTTGAAACAGGGTCTTACTAAGTTGTGGAGGGCCTCACTAAGAAGCTGAGGCTAGCCGCGAACCTGCGATCCTCCTGTCTCAGCCTCCCAGGTACTGGGATTACAAGCGTGCACCACCACACTGGGCCAGCTGCTGCTCTTTGAAATCTATTACCATGTGTCTGCGGAGACCACACCTCCCATGTTCTGCTCACAGCCAGCGACTGAGCACAGCAGGGACACTAAAGGAGGCTCATTCCTGGAAGATGCTGAATCCTCTGACAGGCAGCCTTGCTGAACTTTCCCAAGAACTGCACTACGACCAAACACATGTCCACCTAGCCTTCTTCCCTCCCTTTCTCCTTGCTGCCTAGCAGCTCTTCCAGCCTCTTCTGGCTCCCTCCCCATTTTCTCTTATAGATGTTTCCCCTAATACATTTCTTGTACTCCTAACCTTGTTTTTGTGTCTGCTTCTCAGACTGGCTCAGCTATCTTCCTAAGTTATCTTCCCTTCAGCATCATCCTGGGAATTTCCTTGACTTTTTCCTTTCTGCTAGATCCCTTGTTTCTGGATCCCGGATCCTCTTCTTTCTTATTTTACTTCCCTTTTTGGTGGAATGCATCCTCCACATGGGAGGTAAATTGTTGAAACCTTGCATGACCGAAAACTTTATTTTAATCTCACCCTGGAGGGATGATTTGGCTGGGTATGGAATTCTAGTTTGGAAATAATTTTCCCTCAGAATTTTAAACACATTCTCCATTGCCTCATAGTTTTCAGTGTAAATGTTGAGAAATACAATTCCACTTTTGATTTCTGATGCTTTGCATATGACCTATTTTTCTCTCTAGAAAGTTTTTATGATCTCTTAATCTTTGACAATGCTGTACCTGGTTGTGTGGATGTTTCCTTCATTGTCTGGGGTGTTCATGATTTCCATCAGTTTGGGGATACCTTCAGTACTGGGAGGCACTCTTATTTTCTTCGACATTTTTCATTTCTGTTTTCTCTATTCTTTTTCTGAATTCACATTTGTTAGCTTTGATATTTCCTTTATTGAGTGACTAATTTTCTCATTTCCTCTCTCTTTTGTTTTCTGAGCAATTCATTTAACATGCATTACATTAAGAAACTTTAGCTACCATATATATTTTTAAATTTTTGAGACCTTTTTGTTCCTTGGTCATTTTTTTTGAAAGTAGCATTCTGTTCTTGTTTCATGGATACAGTGTTATGTTATTGAGGATATTAACAATGCTTTGTTTTGTTTTTAAAATTTCTTGTCTTTACTGCTTCTCCTTGGAGTTCCTTTTTTCTTTTTATTTGCTTGCTTCTGTCAATTTCTGTTTTGTTTTATGTCTAACATACCTGGAGATCCTTGGCTATTTTCTCATATTGAAGAGTGAGGCACAAATAAGCAGGTTGGAACAGTTTGTGCTCGTGGTAGGATTTGTTGCTTGTTGGGCCTTTCTATAGTGTGGTCAGGCTAGAACCTACACTTCCTTCAAGCCTTTGCACACACAGGCGCCTGCTCAGAGAAGCCTAGTGTAATTGTCTCAGTTAAAACAGCACACACCTGCCCACAGGTCCTTCTGCTCTGTCTTTTCTTGTTCTGTTTTTCTCCCATAACACTTATTACCTGATATGTCAGGTAATCACTTATTTATCATATTTGTTTAGTTTTGGTTCTCTCACTAGCATACATATCACCTCCATGAGAGCAGAGATTTTGTCATTTTTACTTTCATTGATATACTCCAACCAACTGGAATAATGCCTGGGAAAAAAATGGACAGTCAATAAATGTTTGTTAAACTGGGGACATTCACACATCATTTTCTATAGGTTTTTTTCTTATGGACTTCTCATTTTGCCTAGGAACTAATCATTGGTCCTGTGGCCTGGGGCACTGGGCAGGGGTAGGCCGGGGAGTGTGTGTGGAGCTGCAGGGTGATCTGTCAAGGAGTTCAGTGTTCCTGTGGCTGAGCGAGATAATGGAAGCTGAGATTTCACTGTTGGGTATGCAGATGCTCCTTTATTCCATTTATTTATTTATTTATTATTTATTTATTTAATTCATTTGAAACAGGGTCTTGCTAGGTTGCTGAGGGCCTATACTATGTTGCTAAGACTGGCCTCGAGCCTGTGATCCTCCTGTCTCAGCCTCCCAAGAACTAGGATTACAGGCGTGCACCACCATGCTAGGCTTACTTCCTTTATTTTTAATAACATGCTGCCATTCAGTCTTGTTTTACCTGTATCTAGAACCCTCCTTCTTTAACCTGGGTAGATAGCAAACCCTTACTTTTCTGTGAAAGTGGAAAAGGAGCTGTCACTTGCCTCTTTGACCCGGGCAGGTGAGAATGCAGGGCTCTGTTTTTTATACAGACTTCTGGCCAGTTTTCTTGTGTGCTTGTTGGCTTATTTTTAGTTAGGCCTGGCACTTGCGGTTTCAGAGACATCAGGGTTCGCCACAGCTTGTTTTTCTTGACCTCCTGCCCTCTACCCTTGTCCCTCACGCCCCTTCTTCTCCACATCTCAGGCACTAAGCAGAGTGGACAGGGCTGAAATGTAGGTTAATTATCACCAGTCCCTCTTAATTTATCACCTCTCATCAATTTTTATCTCTTCTCCCTTTCCCTTTGTTTTTGTGGATTTATGTTTTTCTTTTTTTTTTTTTTGAGGTACCAGGGATTGAACCCAGGGGCGTTCTACCTCCGCGCTACACCCCCGGCCCTATTTTTATACTTTTTTTGAAACTGGGTCTCACGAAGTTGCGGAGGGCCTCACTAAGTAGAGAGAGAGAGAGAGAGAGAGAGAGAGACAGAAAGAAAGAAAGAAAGAAAGAAAGAAA
>PVJS01003903.1:0-15352 GCA_004027185.1 Glis glis | reverse complement strand
AAAGAAAGAAGAAAGAAACGGAGAGAGAGAGAGAGAGAGAGCTGAGGCTGGCCGCGAACCCGGATCCTCCGGTCTCCGCCTCCCAAAGTACTGGGATTACAAGCGTGTGCCACCACGCCCGGCCCTTCTGTAATTTATTCTTAAAATTTCTGTACCATCTTTGGCTTTTGATGAAATTATTCTTTTTAACTAACATTGACTTAATTTATTCAAGTTGTTCATGTAGATTAGTTAGAACACTATCTACTTTTTGTTATGCATCTTTTAAAAAAAAGGTAACTTTAAGACCAGCTAAACTATATGTATAATCTTAACTTCTAGAGAAGTGTCTCTATATAGAAACTTCCTGACTTGCTAGTCCAAAATGAATGTTTTGACCATTTGTAGCAGGTGCCTGATTTTGATGTCAAGGTCACTTTCTTAGGTAGTGACCTTCTTCACTAGGGCAAACTAGCGCATTTCCCATACTGAGCCCTTTGAGGTGGCTTCTCATTCTCATTCAGCTACTCTTTTGTTATCCTTCCTTTAAACACATTTGGAACATCCAGAGTTTCTTTTGGATCATATTAGGCTTTTTTTCCCTCTAGAACTACCTCATTGTTGCTACTCACTGGTTCCGTTCCCTTCTAAAAGGATGTTTCTGATTCTGCAATCTGCTGCTTTGTGTTGACAGTTCTCATATTGAGATTTTATACGATTCTATCAAGTCATAGCTATGGTTAGTGAAGGCGAATACTGAGAGTAGGGGAGAAGAGGACAGTTTTCCTGAAGTAACAACCACATAGTTCCTTCGCTCGTGTATTTTCTAGGGATATGTGATTAGCAATAGGAAAAGACAGGTAAACCACTTTGTATTTAATATTTGACTTGATTTTTAGTGAATTACTTTTTTTTTAATGGTATTGGGACTTGAACCCAGGGGCATTCCACCTACACCCCCAGCCCTATTTTCTCTTCCTTTCCTTCCCTTCCCTTCCCTTTCCTTTTTCCTTTTTCCTTTTTCCTTTTTCCTTTTTCCTTTTTCCTTTCCTTTCCTTTCTTCTTTTTTGTGGTGCTGGGGAATAAACCCAGAGGCATTCTACTTCTGAGTTACACCCCCAGCCCTATTTCATATTTTGAGAGAGGGTCTCACTAAGTTGCAGAGGGCCTCACTAAGTTGCTGAAGCTAGCCTCAAACCTGCCATCCTCCTCTCTCAGCCACCCAAGTACTATGGATTACAGGTGTGCACCACTGCATCTGGCCCTATTTTATTTTTTATTTTGAAACAGGGTCTTGCTAAGTTGCTGAGAGTCTCGAACCTGTGATCCTCCAGTCTCAGCCTCCAAAAAAACTGGGATTACAGGCATGCGCCACCATGCCCAACTACTTTTTTTTTCTAAATGTAAGCTTTATTTACATTGAAATTAATAGTTAATCAGTATTGGAGGAGGGTATACCTACTTTTAAGTGATAATCAGAACAAAGGTCATGACTTAAAAATTGCTAATAGGAAGCATATTTCTTTTAGAACATTTTACCCCCCCAGTTTTATTGAGTTATAATTGACAAAATATTATTTTATAAATAACTAACTGCAATTAAATTGACTGTGAGCATGGTGAAGTAATGAAATGTTGAATAAAGATTAATTTCAAATTAACATTAGAAATTACCTCAGTTTGCTTTATCCATTTGAGTTACTTATATTTTTAGAGCCCTAGACATTTTGTGTGTGTGGAATTTTCACATCTTATATAAATTTACCTATATTCACTACTCATCTGATGCCCTTGTGGTTGGTTTTCTATTGCTGTGTAATGAATTACCACAAACTTAGTAGATTAAGTTGTAGAGATGTGGAGGTTTAAAGTCTAGATTATAGCTATTTCTTGAGAACAAGTCTGACTATGGGAAGGGTAACTGACATGCAGTGGGGATAAAAATTGTTAGCAACAAGGAAACCAAGGAAAGGAGAATCCACATTGCTTAGTGGATTGTTTCTGTGGATGTTGAAATCACCCAGAAGGGTAAATCTAATAGTGGTGAAAAGGAATGCTATTAATGATATTACAGCCAGGTATTAAAACTGTCTGGAAACTGCGTTTTTGCGTTACTTTTGCAAGCACTGCCAAATTTTAAGGTTTTTTTTTTGGTACTGGGGATTGAATCCAAGGGCATTCTGCCTCTAAGCTGGACCCCCAGCCTTATTTTTGTTTTGAAACAGGGTCTTACTAAGTTGCTGATGGTCTCACTAAGTTGCTGAGGCTGGCCTCAAACCTGCAATCCTCGTGTCTCATCTTCCCAAGTACTGGGATTTCAGGCATGTGCCACCATGCCTAGCTATTTTTTTTTATTATAAAGTAAAATCATGTTCATTCAGAAAAACAGATAATACATAAAGTTATAAAGAATATCCATATTTCTCACCATTATAGACATTTTCTATTTATGTTTTGATGAATGTCCTTTCAGATTTTTATCTGTCTACACACAATAATATTTTACAAATATATAAGGTCATGTAACACATGTTATTTAGTAATTTTTTTTCAAAAAATTAACCAGAGAAATCTGTAGATAATTGCAAATATGTGTAGGGATAACATTCTGGTCAACAACAGACTCCGTATGCAGCGATGGCTGGCAACAGCCACGTACATTTTGTGCTTATCTCTTGATTGCATCATTTTCTCTTGTGCTTGATTTAACTTTGAGTTGTTTCATTTATCATGACCCCAAAGTGAACAGAATTTGCTGCTAATGTTGCCAGTAAGAGGCCATATCAAGTGACTGACTTGGTAATATAATTAAAAGTGATTAAGGACTATGAGGGTGGAAAATGAGTGAACAAAGTGATGGAAGCCGGTAAAGGATCTGCTTACCGAGAGCAGTGAGACTAACACATTCAAGAAAGGTCATCCTATTTGGAGAAAATGCTCCTGTCCTAGGTTGAAGCCCAGGCACAGAAGCAGCTCTCTCAGCACCATGGTATCATGGCTTTTGAGGTCAATATAAAATAATGACTCAGGCAATAAGAAAATGTTTTATCCTAAATATGAGTGATCATGGTCCAGGAACACAGATTTAAGTTACCTGAAATGACATGGTTCTTCATGGAAGAAGGTAGATGAGCTACTATAGTCACAAAAGAAAGTGGGTGGGGCCATCTAGTAGGCAGACTACAAATAGGTGGGAAATCTTCTCTAGAAGAAAAGATTTGACTACTCTAGATCCCTCATACGAGTGTAATCATATAGTACTTGTCTTTTTGTGATCTGTTTACTTCATTTAGGGTAGTATCTTCAAGAGAACCTGTTTTTTAAAGAAAGTGTTTGATGCATGTAAATGTATTGTCTTTAATCTTTTATTATTTTATTTTATGCTCTCTGTATATCATCTCCAAATCATGTGGAAAAATTAGAACCCTCAAACACTACCCTGGTAGGAATGTAAAATGGTGTAGTCTCTTTAAGAACTGTTTTGCAGTTCTTGGAATGATTTAACAGAGTTACTATTTGACCTAGTAATTCCACACTTAAATTTATACCCAAGGGAAATGATAACAAATGTCCACACAAACTTTTTAAACTTCTTAGTATATATAATATTATTTGCTTTTTTCCTCTTTGGAGTTTTTGAAGTCAGTGTCCTACTTCTGACTCATTGTTACTTCTTTATGTAGTTCCCTTTATGTCATGAATGTAAGTAATGTATGACATGAACTGCAGTATGATATTAGCAGACAATTTTGTCTTGCCCATTATTTCTTTTACGTCATATTCTATTTTTTATTATTTAGAGAATATTTTATTAGTTTCTTTAATCAAACCCACATAGATAAGCCCTTACATATTTAATATAGTGTGTTTCCCCTGTGCAAATGGAAAAAAATTAAGTTTAACGTTTCTAGACCAATATGGCAGTTAATTTCTATACAATGTCAACTCAACACCATAAACTGGGATACTTTTTCCAAAGTTGACAGCACAGCTAAAGTTTCCAAAACTTCAAATTATATATGTACCTATATTTAAATATAGGTTAATTCAAATTATATATAAATTGTTTTAAAATATACGTAAAATTTATTTTATCTATATATAGTATATATCTGTTTATATATATATAAAGATCAATAATAGCAGTGTTATATGCATCAATAGCAGCAACAGCTTTTACTGCATATTCTATTTCTATAAGATTTCAGAATAACTGTTATTACCAAATTATCATCTTTACATTATGTAAAACAAATTACACTGTCCACAAACCTTTGAGCCTCCTGTCTCAGCCTCCCATGTGCCACCACATCTCTCTCTTCTAAGGACCCCTTTCGATTACATTGGTCCACCCAAATAATCCAGGATAATCTTCCCATCTCAAGATTTTTAATTAATCACATCTGTAAAGTCTCTTTTGTCATGTAAAGTAACATATTCACAAGTTTGGGGGAAGGGCATGCATGGGGGCCCATTATTCTGCCAACCACATCTTCTTTTATTTAGACCCATTGAATGGAAGGGACATTGGACGATATCTTGTCCAATATTTTTATTTTAAATGTGAGGAAACTGAATGAAGCCAGAGAGGTTGTTTGCCTCTAGGCTTTTGTGTTTTGTTTTAAGGTTAGGAGCAAGGCCTTACTCATTCGTGTATGCTTAACTATACTTAGAACAACTTCTTAAGCATTTTAAGTACTCAAAACTATTTGTTGTCTGATTAGTGATAGAAATCAGATATATGTGTACTCTGTTCTACTGATTTTAAGTTTGTGTTAATGGAAGTCTTATAAGAAGTCACGAACTAAAAAGAGGCTGAGTGTGGGAGAGGGGGAATGGGGAAGGGTTCACTAAGTCACAGCTCAGAGCAAGATTGCAGTTGTGTACTATATATATCAGAAATCTACAAGAAATATTTTGAATGGTTTTGCCATAATGAAGTGATAAATATATGAAGAGATTGATATATTTAACCCGATTATACAATATATATGTATTCAAACATCACATGGCACCCCACTAGTATGTATAACTTTTGTGCTTTTATGTATCAGTTGAAAAATAAATTTAAAAAATCACGTCCTCATTCATGTTTTCAAGAATTTTGAGCCTATAAAGGGCCTGTATACACACTAGGAAACCTTGCTAAAGTATGTTGGAAAAAGACCTAAATGGGGAGAGTGGCCATTTGGTTAAGTGTCACTGAAAGGGCCTACAAGAGAGAGCACATCTTCTACGACTCACCTTTGGATAATGGTCTCATGAACTCTGCAAGTAGTGCCTGTAAACGGACTATATGTGCAATGCTAAGAAACCTTTGTAAGGAACTTACTAGAGTGTTGCCAGAAAAAAAAATTTAAGGTACTTCCATCTTCAAGCAGTTGTTAAAATTCTATAAAGTGCCTCCATATTCCAAGAGTTTTGGTTATTTAGGGAGTTAATTTATATAACTTTAGATTTAAATTTATTGACTACCCATTATATGTCAGATATTATGCTTGCTTTTTATATACATTGTCTTATTTAATCCTTCCAGTATCCCTGTGAGGTGGGTGATAATCCTGTTATAATTTATAAAAATAAACTATAATAAAGTAATTCGGGCTCAGAGTGATTAGATAATATACCCAGACTCAAATAGTTGATAAGATACAGAACTCACATTCAAGCTGATTCAGTTGATAGAAAGCCAGTATTCTTTATTTAGTAGCATTTTGTATTTTTGAGCTTAGAAAACCAGAAATATATGTTGCTTTTGTTAATAACAATAGCAGCATCTCACTGTTATCCTCCATGTTAGCCTCTTTATATAAATATGTAATATTTATAAAATTATGTATTTTAACCTATGTAAAACTGCTTCATTGTTTGCTGTCGTTGTTATCGTTGTTTTGTTTTGTTTTGCAGTGCTGGGGATGGAACCCAGGGTCTTATTCATTCTAGATAAGCACTCTACCATTGAGCTACATCCCCACCCACTATACACTTTTTTTTTTTTTCATGGTACCAGGGATTGAACCCAGGGCCATTCTGCCTCTGAGCTACACTCCCAGCCCTATTTTATTTATTTTATTTTATTTTATTTATTTATTATTATTATTTTTTTTTGCAGTACCGGGGATTGAACCCAGGGGCGTTCTACCTGTGCGCTACACCCCTGGCCCTATTTTTTTTATACTTTATTTTGAAACCGGGTCTCACAAAGTTGTGGAGGGCCTCACTAGGTAGAGAGAAAGAGAGAGAGAGAGAGACAGAGAGAGAGCTGAGGCTGGCTGTGAACCCGGATATCCTCCGGTCTCCGCCTCCCAAAGTACTGGGATTACAAGCGTGCGCCACCACGCCCGGCTCCTATTTTATTTTTTATTTTGAAATAGGGTCTCACTAAGTTGCAGCGGGTCTCGCTGAGTTGCTGAGGCTGGCTTTGAACCTGCAATCCTCCTGTCTCAGCCTCCCAAGTACTGGGATTACATAAAGGCATGCACCACTACGCCCGGCCACTACACACATTTTTAAAGGCTGCTGAAATGTGGTTTCTAATTTGTATAAGTTATACAGGTTTCTGTTAACACTAAGACTGTATTAATCTATTTTTGTTTTGTCTACTAATATGGTACATGTGAAGTGCTTAGCAACTCTAAAAGTGGCAATATGGTAACAGTTATCATATTGTCATTCTCTAGTGAGCAAATGTTAATTATACTTTAATTTTAGAATGCATTCATTATTACACATTATATAATCTGACTTTTTTTTTCTTGTCAGCAACTTGAATTGGTGGAACCAAGTGGCTGGATTCACGTTCCCTTAACTGATAATCATAAGAAGCCAACTCGCACATTCATGATACAGATTGCTGTTCTGGCCAATCACCAGAACGGAAGAGACACCCACATGCGGCAGATTAAAATATACACACCAGTGGAAGAGAGCTCCATCGGTAAATTTCCTAGATGCACAACTATTGACTTCATGATGTATCGTTCAATAAGGTGACTTTATAATGGGACAAAAGTAATCAAACATGTCTTTGTTTTGTCCTATCATTACATATTATGTTGGATATCTATATTGAAAAAAACATCAGTTATTTTGCAATTTTGTATATATTTAAAAGTATTTTAACTTTGATAAATAAATAATTTTTGAGTTATGTTGTCTCTGTTTTCTTTAACATATAATGAAGTTCACGTATTTTACATTACTAAAAATGAATTAAAAGACAATCATATTTTCCTTTATCAAAAAACCTAGTTTCACTGAAAATTTCAAAATGTACACAGTTTTTTTAATCAACCGGGTGATTTTTTCATACAGTGATTATTGCATATTTGGGAACAAAACTATATTTTACCAATATATATCATCTTTAACAGTCAAGATTATTTTTTTATTTATTTTTACCCAGAGGAAGCTTATTTTTCAAATACTGGATCTTTTTAAAAACAGTATCAAAGCTGGGCGTGGTGGCGCATGCTTGTAATCCCAGTACTTGGGAGGCTGAGACTGGAGGATCCGGGTTCGTGGCCAGCCTCAGCTACTTAGTGAGGCCTCTGCAACTTAGTGAGACCCGGTCTCAAAATAAAGAATAAAAAATTGGGCTGGGGGTGGAGCTCAGAGGTAGAATGCCCCTGGGTTCAATCCCCAGTACCACAATAAAATAAAATAAAATAAAAACAGTATCAAAATGAACTTGTAATTAGGTGTTTGACAAGAACCAGTATGATTTGGGGAAATGATTAATTACCTCTGATTTACTTCTGTGAAATACTATAGTTAGTTTCTAATTTGTGTCTGTCACTATAGCCTTTCCTAGGGATATGTTCTGTGAAAATTATATGAAAATGTTCTTTATAAAGATTTTAAAGAAACACATAGAAATATGCTCCCCCCATGGTTTAAATAAATAATTCCATATGCTTTTCACCCCTATATCTATTACTTTGGGGGGACAGTTGTTTAGCCATAGAACTTCCCCAGATTTGCTTTAGGAAAGAGTACTTGGTTCATGCATTGCTAGGTAGACAGAAGTCTAAAATAGAAGTTTTTAAAATGATAATTTGCTTTATTCTCTCAGTACTATTTACTTGGATACTGTTAAAAAATAGTTTCACTTTTTCTCTCATCAAAAACTGCTCTGCTGAGCATGGTGGCCCATGCCTGTAATCCTGGTACTTGGGAGGCTGAGACGGGAGGATCACAGGTTTCACTGAGGTCAGCCTCAGCAACTTAGTGAGACCCTCAACAACTTAGAACCTGTATCAGAATGAAAAATAAAAAGGGCTAGGGGCATAGCTTGAAGATAGAATGTCCCTGGGTTCAATCTCCAGTACCACAAACAACAACAACAACAAAAACTCTTAACAACTCAACAGTAAATAGAAAAACTAATTTAAAGATGAGTAAAGCCAGGCGCAGTGGCACACGTCTGTAATCCCAGTACTTAGGAGGCTAAGACAGGAGGATTGCGGGTGCGCCACCAGCCTTGGCGATTTAGTGAGAACTTGTTTCAAAATAAATAAAATAGGGCTGGGGGTATAGAAGATTTGAGCAGTCACTTCATCAAGTAAGGCATGTGATCCAGCCATTCTATTTCTACATGTTTGCCTAAGAAAAGAAAGCATATGTCCATACAAAGATTTGTACATGAATGGTCACACCAGCTTTATCTGTAATACAGAGAGGTATCCTAATGCTTAGAACCAGAAACGTCAGATTTTGGAATATTTACATATACATAGCGAGGTATCTTGGGAATGGGAATCTTAGTTTCTAAACATAAAATTCATTTATATTTCATGTATACCTTATACAAATAGCTTGAAGGTAATTTTATGCAGTATTCTAGTGTGCCTGCATTTGACTGCAATGCAGCCCTTGGGGTCAGGTGTGGAATTGTCTGCTGTGGTATCACATCCGCACTCAGGAAGTGGAGTGTTTCAGATTCTCAGATTAGGGATGTTGAACTCAAAAATTTTCTGGAAACAGCCCAAATCTAGATCAATAGAAGAATGTATAAAGAATTTGTGGTATACCCATATAATGAAATACTACTAGGTGAGTGAACTATTTCTATATGCAACAAAATGGATGAATTCCCAAAGTAATTATATTAAGAGACAGAAGCTGCACACAAACACACACACACACACACACACACACACACACACACGAGTGCATTCTCATGATTCCATTTTTTAAATTTCAGAAAATACAAGCATCTAAATTGACAGAAAATAGATCAGTGGTTCTGTAGGATAGGGAGGGGAGGAATGAAAGATGGACTACTTTGGTAGATGATGGGAATAATCCTGAAAGTTAACAATGGTTTCAGAAGTATATATACATACACCCAAACTCATCAGATTATAAACTTGATGTGCAGCTTATTGTATATGAATTACACCTCAATAAAACTGATTTAGAAATAGCTTATTTACCAGACATGGTGGCACATGCCTGTAATCCCAGTAGTTGGGAGGCTGAGACAGCCTCACAGGTATCTGAGGTTGCTGAGGCCAACTAACCTCAGCAACTTAGCGAGACCATCAGCAACTTAGTGAGATGTTATTTCAAAATAAAAAATAAAAAGGGTTGGGGGTGTAGCTTGGAGGTTGAATGCCCTTGGGTTCAATCCCCAGGACATAAATAAATAAATAATAAATATAAAGTGTATTCTGTCTGTTTAAAATAGGAATCATCTAAAAGATGCTAGATTAAAACTAATTATATTTATTGTATGGGATCTGAGAATAAAAGAGCCAAGATTGAAAAAGCCATTGTAACCATAAAACAATGATAAAAA
This sequence comes from Glis glis, assembly GCA_004027185.1. Taxonomy (NCBI): domain Eukaryota; kingdom Metazoa; phylum Chordata; class Mammalia; order Rodentia; family Gliridae; genus Glis; species Glis glis. The sequence goes on along the minus strand of PVJS01003903.1, from coordinate 5,571 downwards.
ACTCACTGATTCATTTGCAATTAAACATTTTCAAGTATTGGACAAATTGTGGTTATAAGATTAAAATTTTTAATTTCACATGTAATCTAGATATAAGGCACTATCAAAATCAGTTTATTATCTATGAGAATATTGTCACAAGAAACTTTACATTAAAAGTTATGGGATTTTATATTACATAGTCACAGAGCACTAAGAAACAGATAACTCTAAAAGGACTAATTCAATCCACTGATTTCTTTGGCGTGTGCCTAGATTTGGGGTCTTGAATTAGATGTACTTGGGAAACCAAGACAAATCTGATGTGCATCTTGCTTTTCAGTTAATTACAGTCTACTAGGGAAATACTAAATCTTCAACAAATCAAACCAGAAACTAGAAAGTGGTAAAAGCTGGAGAATTTACTTCCTATTGAAGAAGATAGAGGTAAAGCTAAAGATAACATTTTGAAGGAGGTAGAATTTTGGAAAGAAAGACTATCTTTAGCCGGGCCTGGTACTTGGGAGGCTGAGGCAAGAGGATCGCAGGTTTGTGGACAGCCTCGGCTACTTAGTGAGGCCCTCCGCAACTTAGTGAGACCCTGTTTCAAAATAAAGAATAAAAATAGGCTTGGGGGTGTTGCTCAGAGGTAGAATGGCCCTGGATTCAATCCCCAGTACTGCAAAAAAAATGAGAAAGACTATCTTTGATGTCACTTTTTAAGTCCATTATTATTATTATTATTATTATTATTATTTGTACTGGGGATTGAACCCAGGGGCATTCTACCTCTGAGCTACACACCCAGCCCTATTTTATTTTTTTATTTTGAAACCGGGTCTCACTAGGTTGCAAGTTATCCAGGCTGTCCTTGAACCTGCAATCCTCCTGCCTCAGTCTCCCAAGTACTGGGATTACAGGTGTGCACCACCATGCCTGGCTTCAACTCCATTCTTGAATCCTGACTATTATTGTTTTTATATGAGAGAACAATTAATTTGAAACATGATTTGTGTATTCAGAACTAAGTGATGTATATTTACTCTTGCTTGAAAGTGTTCAATGATTAAAACTCAGACAAATCTTGAATTTAGACACCATACCTTCTGTTCTTATATCCATTATGGCTATTAGTATAGTACAGAATCAAATATACATAACTTATTTGATAATATATGTCTCTGGTGTTTTACAAAATTGTTTCAGTTACAATTTTTTTATTTTTTAAAATATACTTTTACTGATTAGTGAATTCAGAGTGATAGGGACATACATGCACAGAACACTTGGTGAGTGAGGGAGGGGTTTTAGGGAGACTGGGGAGGTGGGGAGGAAAAATTAATATAAAATCCTTAACTAGAAAAATATTGGTTCATCACATATTATGTTTAATTGAATTCTGGGTTATTAGTTTTAATTGATCAATTAGGTTTTTAAAATAAAAACTTACAAAATTATTACATTAAAGCATTAGGGAACATAATTCATGTTGTTATGGTTATATGTGGACATTTTGCTTTGTGGATCTTTTAAACCAAGATTATCTTTGTTTTGCCTGCATCGTTCTGGCTTTCCTGCCTTCTGCTTTGAGTCCCTGAAGTCCGGCGTTGGGAGATTCTTGCAGTAAGGCTGTTTACCCGCCCTCTCCTCTCCAAGGAAGCACTCTGGGCTTCATGGTCGCCACTTAATGAGCTCTGTTTTTGTTCAGTTGAACCCAGAAAGCCTTGGAGAGAGGAAGATGCTGAGGGGAAGAAGCTTTTGGGATTAGTTTATTAATTATCCATGATAATGATTTACTCTATTACCAGGAAGAATTTCAAGCTCCACTGGAAAACCTTACACTACAAATCTAAGAAAATGTCTATAACCCATGGTAAGTTTACATGAAAGTTAGTTATTCTTAATACTACAAACCTATCTATTTTTAAATTTTATTTGAAAGTACCCTCACTTTATTCCATGACTCCATCCACCCCGTTGTTGGTCTTCTTTCTTCTGGCACATAGAATCAGCTTGCTATTCTGCAAACAAGCAAACGCAATTGGACCGATTTAGATGGTTCTACCTGCTTGTGAAACTTTTTCCAAGTGAGTATTTATTTCGGGAAACGGTATTTAACATTATCTTGATTGAAGCTCTGACATTTGCCATCTCAGTCACAATTATTAAGTTGAGGCCCTCGGCTTTCCCCTGGTGTAGGTCAGCGATCACCAAAAGATGTTCTTCCACTGTGCATTCACTTTTCCAGTGTTGAGAGCAAATTACTGTTCTCTCCCTGTGGTCCTAGAAATAATTCTCCAAATTGTTTTTATAGACTTATTCGGAGACCAGCTCTGCTCTTTACACTGGCATTCATCCGTAGCTGGAGATCCAGATTTTAACAGATCATTTCCTGTTATTACTACAGCAGTATCAAAGTCCTGATCACTTACCAACAAGCAAAGTGTCCAGAAAACCAATGCAGAGAGTTCAGCCAGCTCTTTGTTTTTCAGCTGTTAAAATTTGTAAGAATCACATGTTAAATGGATATGAAGACGAAATGGAAGAGAGTAGCCTTGGTAACAGGAAGATGATAAATCATCCAGGTATTAAGTTATGACACAGTCAGGTGCTTACCAAGGACAAGAGAAAGGCATTTTACTGTTAACTGAAAAACAGTGCCAGCCACTAATAGGAAATGCACATAGCCGACCTTCAGATGTTTTCTTTCATTTTTTCTAAGTTGTCTAGGCAGTTTAGTATAAAATTCATTTGTTTCTTGCAATTTCAGCTGTTAGATGAGTAATCAGGGGTACTTTTGACTCCTGTCTTTCATCTGCCAGTACTCAGTAGCCCTAAGTCCTATAGACGATCCACTCGATCACTGCTGGTTTCTTCCTTTCACCTTGTTCAAGGTCAACTGCAGGAATCTCCCAACTGGACAATTGACTTTAAACTAAAAGTTTTCCAAACAATATGCTGTAATAGGGCTTTCATAAATATCTATACTAATTCCATAAATTTCTAATAAATTTACCTATATAAATAAACCCAGAGTCCTCTGGTATCCATTCAAGGCCATACATCTCTTTTCTGCCTCTTTCATAACTTTTTTTTATTATTCTCAGATTTTATATTCTAGCCAAACCAATAATACACTTATCTGTTTTAAGCACACAACTCCCTCATTACTTCTAGTATTTAATATGTAACATCGAATGGCCTGTAATGTTGTCACTATTCTACCAACTTATATCACTCAAAAGTCACTCCATGGAAGGCTTTACTTGCCTGAGTATAATGCCGTATATTTTTGTTCATTCTTTTATTCTGATCCCCTTAGCATTCATATAATCTTCCAATATTATATTAATTTATGAGTGTTTCCCTGTATATATTACTCTTTGGGGGGAGATTGAACTCAGGGCCTTACACATGCTAGGCAAAGTGCTCTACCACTGAGCCACATCCCCAGCCCTATTACTAACTCTTTTTTTGTGTGTGGTACTGGGGATTGAACCCAGGGGCGTTCTACCTCCAAGCTACACTCCTAGCCCATTTTATGTTTTTGTTTTGAAACAGGGTCTTGCTAGGTTGCTAAGAGTCTCATAAGTGGCTGAGGCTGTCCTCAAACCTGTGATCCTCTAGTCTCAGCCTCACAAATTCTGGGATTACAGGCATGTGCCACCATGCCTATCTTTATTACTAACTCTTAAAGGCAAAAAATTACTCTTATCTTCTCTACTTGCATTCTTTCAATTCTCAACATCTAGTAAGCATGCAGTAAATACTCATTTCTTTTATATAATATCACTAACAAATATTTCCACATATTTCATTCCCATAAAATTTCTATGTCAGGATTACCTTTGCCTATGAATAACAGAAACCCTACTTTAGTGACTTAAATAAGTTTTTATATTTCTCATATATTAGAAAGTCTGAGCCAGGCATGGTGGCTCACGCTTGTAATCCCAGTACTTGGGAGGCTGAGACCAGGGGATTCTTTCGGGTTCTTGGCCAGCCTCAGCTACTCAGGCCCTCCACAACTTAGACCCTATTTCAAAATAAAGAATAAAAAATAGGGCTAGGGGTGTAGCTTGGCGGTAGAATGCCCCTGGGTTCATTCCCCAGTACTGCAAAAAAAAAAAAAAGTCTGGTGACTCTCCAGTTACTTTATTGATCTAACAACCTAACAACATAGGAGCTTTTGAGAATTTTTAGGTCATTTTCTTATGGTCAAAAGATAACTGCTATAGCTCCAGCTATCTCCATGACATCTGAAAGAGAAAGAATGGAGAAGAGTTCTTATGTGTCGCACAGCCATCTTCACCAGAAAGGAGGTGAATGGATCTGGAAATGCAGGGATTACCCGGGCAAACACGATTATCACTGTTGACTTGGACAAATCGGTTTTCTAGGGCTGGATGCATTGCCTCCTTGAAAAAGAAAATAAAAAGGTGTTGTTCACGCAGAGAAGAAGGGAATGGGTAACAGGAAGACAATGAAAAATGTCTGCCACACACAGGCCTCTCGAGCCTGTCGTCCTCATCTGCAGACTGGAAAGTATAGCAGTGCATCTCGGAGGGGTGAGTGAGGTAGCAGCAGTCAGCACTTAGCACAGTGCCTGGCAAAGAGCAAACCCTCAGTAAGAAGGGGCCGCTAGGATGCTGTCACTACTCTGCATTCAGTTCATTTTGTCGGAGCTGAGAAATCTATGGGGGAGAAATGGCTGGTTTTTCCTCTTCATCAATTCTGCTGGACTTGGGATGGGCAGTTGCTCATTCTGCAAAGCAATTTGGGTTTTCAATCTTACAAAAAAGAAAGAATACTTGTAGCCGGGCGTGGTGGCGCACGCTTGTAATCCCAGTACTTTGGGAGGCGGAGACTGGAGGATCCGGGTTCGTGGCCAGTCCCAGCCCCCCCCTCCCTGTCTCTCTCTCTCTCTCTCTCACTCTCTCTCTCTCTCTACTTAGTGGGGCCCTCCGCAACTTCGTGAGACCCAGTTTCAAAATAAAGTATAAAAAAATAGGGCCGGGGGTGTAGCTCGGAGGTAGAACGCCCCTGCGTTCAATCCCTGGTACCGCGAAAAAAAAAAAAAAGAATACTTATTAAAACCCCCTAATGTTGCAAGCTGGAGTGGATGCGCAACAACCCTGTCAGTTCTGTAAGACACAAGTGTATTCTCAGAAATAGGCACAGTTCCGGAACGTTCTTTCAGTATCTAACTTGAATTCTCGGCCACTCTGCTGGGCCCCCTCCTTAATCCTGATTCTGGTTGGAAACCCATGGCTGCTGGTAGTTACTTTTTCTTATTCCTTTCCTTTCTTGGCCCTTTGGAATGTCACAGAAAGCATGATTTTACCCACTCCAAACTTGTATCCTCTTAATTTTCTCTCAGTCCACTTTGGGTAAATTGTTCTTTATTTTGATCATTAAAGAATAAGTCCCTATTCTAGACTGTCTCTAATAAAAGAAAGATATCACTTTAGGAACTCTTTACCACTGAAGAAAAATAAATACAGCTTGGCTTATGAAGTTGTTTTCTATGGCTAGAAAATGTGCTGTGTGTGTGTGTGTGTGTGTGTGTGTGTGTGTGTGTGTGTTACTAGG
>PVJS01003902.1:0-72494 GCA_004027185.1 Glis glis | reverse complement strand
CCCATTTTCGTTTGTTTCTAGGAATTTCCTTATTTCCTCCCTTATTTCCTCTTTGACCCATTCTTCATTCAGCAGTGTGGTGTTCAGTCTCCACGTGTTTATGAGATTTCTCTGTGTCTTCTTATAGTTGATTTCTAGTTTCATTCCATTATGGTCTGAAAATATGCAGGGGATTATGTCACATTTCTTGAATTTGCTAGTACTTGCTCTCTGGCCTAGGATATGGTCTATTTTAGAGAAGATTCCATGAGCAGCGGAAAAAAATGTGAATTCGGCTGTAGTTGGGTGAAATATTCTGTATGTGTCTAGTAGGTCTAATTGACCTATGGTGTTCCTTAGGTCTGAGGCATCTTTACTGACCCTTAGTGTTGAAGATCGGTCGAGTGGTGTGAGAGGAGTGTTGAAGTCTCCCAATATTGTATTGGGATCTATGTGTGACTTAAAGTCACGAAGAATTTGTTTTATGAAAGTGGTCGCACCTATATCTGGGGCATAAATGTTCACTATCGTTATATCCTCTTGTTGGATTGTTCCTTTTACTAGTAAAAAGTGACCTTCTTTGTCTCGTCTGATAAGTTTAGGCTTGAAATCTAATTTGTCTGATATCATAGTTGCTACTCCTGCTTGTCTTTGTGTTCCACTGGCGTGGATTACCTTGCTCCAGCCTTTTACTTTTAATTTGTGAGTGTCTTTACTTGTAAGGCATGTTTCTTGTAAACAGCATATAGATGGATTGAGATTTTTGATCCATTTTGCCACCTTATGTCTTTTGATTGGGGAATTGAGTGAATTTATATTCAGCGTGGTTATTGAGAGATGATTCTTAATTCCTAACATTTTGCGTTTGGACTTCTGTTTGAGGTAGTGTTTTCCCCCCTTTTCTTAGTTGGCTATTTGATAGGAATTATTGTTTCTTTGGTTCTGGCGTTTATTTATTATCTCTTCTTTATAGTTAATCTCTTTGAGTACTTTTTCTAATGTTGGTTTGGCAGACATAAATTCTTTCAGCTTCTGTTTGTCGTGGAAGGTTTTTATTTCCCCATCAACTTTTATAGATATCTTTGCTGGATAGGTAAATCTTGGTTGGAAGTTGTTTTCTCTCAGAGTTTGGAATATGTCGCCGCAGGCCCTCCTGGCTTTCATGACTTGGTTTGGAAGGTCGGGGGTGATTCTTATTGTTTTGCCTCTGTATGTTACTTGGGTTTTTTCTCTGGTTGCCTTTAAGATTGTCTCCCTGGCCTCTACGTTAGTCAATTTGACTATTATGTGTCATGGTAAACCTCTTCTCTGATCTTGTCTGTTCGGAGTTCTATATGTTTCTTGTACCTGGGTGTCGATCTCCCTTTCTATGTTTGGGAAATTTTCCAATATTACTTCTTTGAAAAGATTGTTTATTCCTTTGGTTTCAGCTTCTATTCCCTCTTCTATGCCTATTATTCTTAGGTTTGCTCTTTTCAAGTTGGCTGAGATCTCTTGAATGTCCAATTCATGCTGTCGAATTGTTTTTTCTATATTATGTATGATGCGTTCACTTTTGGAGTGGTCATCTTCTAAGAGTGAAATTCTGTTTTCCATGTGTTCTAGTCTATTGTTAATAGTTTGTATTGATGCTTTCATTTCAATTATTGCATCCTTCACTTCCCTCAACTCCTCTATTTGATTCCTATTTTGGGTGTCACATTCTTTGCTTATTTGATCCTTCATTTGTTTCAAGCTCTCTCTGAATTCTTTTCGGAAATCCTGTATCATTTCTACTACTAAAGTTCTGAATTGTCCTTCTGGCAATCCCTGAATTTCTGTGGTAATGGGTTCTATTGTTGTGGAGTTGTGGGGGCTCATTGTTTCTTTGTTGTTCCTCCTTCCCATGATTTTAGGTTTCTTAAGTTTATATCTTTGTTGCTTTTGGTATCTCTCTCTCTATATATAGGTTTCCTGTGCCTAATCACCCTCCCTGTATAGTCACCTCTTCTGGATGTAGATATTTATTGCTAGGTGTGTCTTGAAGGTGGCTAGCCTCTCCTGTGTGGTTATTCTTAGCTCTCTATTGTGTGTTTATCAATATGTTCTTCAATATCTGTGTCCCATATCACTCCATTGTTGTTCTGCCAGTAGATTGTTGGTACTGGGTTGCAATTACTCTAGGTTCCCTTCTGTCTGCTGCGATGGAGTTATTGATGAGATCCAGGTGTCCAGGTCTGTGGACCTGTTTGTCCTTTCTATGCTTGTCACAGAGTCCCTTCAGGGCTGTCCCTGGCACAGGCGAGGAAGCAAGCTCTGCAGCCCGCGCGCGACCCACTTTTCTCTCCGCTTTAGTTCAAGCGTGGAACTCTAGAGTCCAGTTCCCAAGTCCCTTTGGGCCTGTCTGTTTGGGTGGTGACCCCCTGCAGCTGGGTGCAAGCCAGTGGCACACCAGCGCTCCCCTCCCGTTTATAGCAGGACTTCCCTGGGCTTTCCGGGTTGTAGGCCTGGACACTGGGGCTTTCAGCTTCCGCCAGCGGAGTCCCTCTGGTGCTATCCCCGGCGCAGATGGGGAAGCGTGCTCTGTAACTCGCGCATGACCCACTTTTCTCTCTACTTTAGCTCAGCTGGGGAACTCTGGCGTCCCGTTCCCGAGTCCCTTTGGGTCTGTCTGTTTAGGTGGATGTACCCTGTGGCTGGGTACTGAGCGGGAGGGGGATGGCCGCGGCTCTCTACCGCTGGTGCCCCTCTTTCCCTCCGCCTGGGTGCTGGGCAGCAGGGCCAGCCCTCTCTGCCTGTTTGGGACGAAACCTTTCCTGGCTTTCCGGGTTGTATGCCTGGACGCTGGGGCTTTTAGCTTCTGCCAGTGGAGTCCCTCCAGGGTTATCCCTGGCACAGATGGGGAAGCGTACTCTGCAGCCTGCGCGCGACCCACTTTTTTCTCCACTTCAGCTCAGGGGGGGAACTCTGGCGTCCCGTTCCCGAGTCACTTTGGGTCTGTCTGTTTAGGTGGATGCACCCTGTGGCTGGGTACTAAGCGGGAGGGGGAAGGCCGTGGCTCTCTACCGCTGGTGCCCCTCTTTCCCTCCGCCTGGGTGCCGGGTAGCAAGGCCAGCCCGTCTCTTCCCGTTTGGGGTGAAACCTTCCTGGGTTTTCTGGGTTGCAGGTGGGGAGCGCTGATGTTTTCAGCTTCCCGCTTCTGCTTGCTGCCGAGTCTCTCTGGGGTGTCCTATGCGGAGGCGGGGATGCCGCGCTCCCAAGAGAGTGCTGTGTTAGTCTGCAGCTTTCAGACCTGCTCTATTCCTCAGATTTTCCTGTGTGGCTACAGCCATAGACTGTTTGTGTCCCCACCCTCCCTTTTTTCTGGGGGGGCTCTTTTCAGTTATTCTGTGAGGCTGTAGCACTCACCGAGGTGGATGGCAGTCTTTTGTCCTGGGGCTGTCGGATTTTGTGGTTGGTGATCCCGATGTCTGTGAAAAAGGCCTCAGGTTGCTGGTTATACAATTTTCCGGGTCTTCTGAGGGTTCCTGCTGGTCCGGGACGGAGCTATTATTCTCCCGTCTCTGCTTGGTCGCCTCCCTTTTTTTTACTCTTTTTCGGTCTGGATGTCAATTGATGGGCTTCTATGTATTCTTAAATGTTACTGTCTTTAGTTCCTATCCCCCACGAAAGTCGTGTGGGATGTGTATGGCTGTTCAGTTCGGAGCACCCGAGATAATTTAGAGACAGGCTCCTCTCGGTGTCCTTACTCTGACGCCATCTTGTCAAGACTGTTCAGAACCTATTTTCTTACTTCCCTTCATGATCAAGCTTCTCAAAGTTATTTATGTATAGGATTCTTCCATTCCAGTCTTTAAACTGCATCATTTTGGTTTTTGTTTAAAACTTATTTTACTAAGTTATTAAATGACTTTAATATGCTTGCACATACTTTTTAGGGTTCCTTTGATATTCAGCATATAACCCCTTCTTGAAACACTAATTTCTCCTGGTTTAGGTGATACCATACTTCTCTTGTTTTCATTGTCCCTTCTCTCTCTATTTCTTCTCACTTTCCTTCATCAGCACTTTCTCCTCTGTTTAACATCTTCATGTTCAGAACCTCTGTATTCCCAATTCATACTCTTGCTTTAGACTATACCGATAAACTCAGATTCATATTTCTAGCTCAGCTCTTTCAATTGAGTTTCAAATTGTGTATCCAAATACCTAATTGATTTCATTGTATATCTGACAGGCCTTTCAAAGATTATATTTCAAAGCATAGATCTCTCTCCTCACCTCTTAGCTCCTCATCTGAATTTCCATTGGTGACATAGCAAATCATCTTATTTGCTGAATCCATAAGATTGAGAGCTATCTTCACTTCCCTTCTTTATTCTGTTTCATTAGCAAGTTCTATTAATTATAATTCATATATATTCACTACACACATGCACGCACGCAAGCACCAGAGATTGAACCCGGGCGTGCTCTACCTCGGGGCTACATCCCCAGCTTTTTTATTTTTTATGCTGAAACAGGGTCTTGCTAATTTGCTGAGGCCAGCCTTGAACCTTCAATCATCCTTTCTTGGCATCCCAAGTACTGGGATTACATGTGTGTATTACCACATCCGGATACTTCTAAAAATTTCTTCAATTTGTCTTCTTGCCATTGCCACTCTCACTTTTCACTGTTCTAGACTATTATAATAGCGTTCTAACTGATCTCATGTCTGTGCTTCTCAGAGTCATTCTTCATCAGTCATTTTCATAAAATATAAATCAGATCATTTTACTCCCCTTTTAAGGTCTCTCACTGAGTTTTCATTGTGTTTCAGGTAAAATCCATACTCAGTAGTGTGTCCTTACAGGTCTGGCATAATTTTACCTTTGTCTATCTTTTCAGTCTTTCTTTTACTTTAGTATTCACTATATTTTAGCTACATTGGGCTGTTTAAAATTACTTGAATAAGCCAAGCTCATAGCCTTTTTACATAGTTTCATCTTGGTCTTGCCTAAATGTGATATACTCATTGTTACCTTTTCTGATCTTCTAATGTAAATTATTTCTGTGACCTTTTTTAATGCTTTTCTCTTAATACCAAAGATTTTTCTTTTTTTTTCTCATGGTACTGGGGATGGAACCCAGGGGCATTCTACTCTGAGCTACACCCCCAGCCCCCCGTTTTTTTTTTAAACAGGGTCTCACTAAGGGGCAGAGGGCCTCACTGAATTACTGAGGCTGGGTTTGAACCAGCTATCCTCCTGTCTCAGCCTCCCAAGTACTGGGTTTACAAGTGTGCGCCACCACATAGCGTGGTCAAGCGGTTTAAGCTCCAGGAGAACAACGAACTCTGTGAACTGTGGTATCCTAACTTCTTATATACTGCCTAGTTTTTTATAGATATCGGATGGATGGATGGATGGATGGATGGATGGATGAAAGTTTTAACTGTGATGTAAGATGTACTGATGAAAATTGATAGGTCAATGCAGGCTTTCTTATTTCCCTCTTGTTAACAGCAGATAGTAACATATATATACATTTCTTTTAATTCTTTCAGCAAGATCTGTGTACCTTCTTAATATCAAGAGCCTGCAAAAACTCAACGCTGGCTAATTATTTATACTGGTATGTAAAAATAATTTTCTGTTTATTTTCTTATCACACTTAAGGAATATTTTTTTTCTCATTCTGTAAACATGAAGGCAAATTAAAATAAGATGTGGGCAAGCTTCAAAACCCTAGATACAGTATTTATATGTACCTGCATTCCTTTACAGCCGTGTTTATGGGAAGGCTTGCTAGCATCACTCCTTCTCTTCTTGTTACTAACTTTCCAAGAGCTAAGTTATAGCTGGGTAAGATAGTGGTTTTGTTTCAGTTTTGTCTGTTTGTCTTTTTCTACTATTTAACTAGTATATGATAATTTATCATTTTTTTTGTGTGTGTGGTACTGGAAATTGAACCCAGGGGCATTCTATCTCTGAGCTACACCCCCAACCCCATGTTTTATTCTTTATTTTGAAACAGGGTCTTTAATGAACTTAGTGAAGTTGCAAAGGGCCTCACTCAGTAGCTGAGGTTGGCCGCGATCCACCTGTCTCAGCCTCCCAAGTATTGGGAATACAAGCATGTGCCACCACGCCCAGCTCTTATAATATTTCAAGAGTGTATATTTTCACATTATTTACCAAAACATTGGAATCATGACAAAATAGAAAATTAGAGTTAAAAGATACCTTATCTCATTTTAAAGATGAAGAAATTGAGGCAGAGATACACCACAACTTGGTAAATCCTGATCTAGGATTACATCATTTATCTATCACTTTGCCATTTGCAGAATGTGTTTAGTGACCTTATTTTTTCCTGTGCAGTTAAATGGGGCAAGTAGAACTCTCTCTGTTTTATATGAGAACTGTATCCTGAGTGAGTTGAAGGAAAGAGAAACTGAATCACAGAAAGGTGAACTGGCTTCCGCCGGGCGTGGTGGCGCGTACTTGTAATCCCAGTACTTGGGAGGCTGAGACTGGAGGATCCGGGTTCGCGGCCAGCCTCAGCTACTCAGTGAGGCCCTCCGCAACTTCGTGAGACCCGGTTTCAAAATAAAGGATAAAAAATAGGGCCGGGGGTGTAGCTCAGAGGTAGAATGCCCCGCATTTCCAGTGTTACAGAAAAAAACAAAGGGCAGAACCAGCTACCAAAACTTAAGTCCTACCCGAAAGTAAGTCCTACCCAAAACTTTCTTTACATTTGAGAGAATACTATCACTTTTTGGACTTCTTGACATACTAGGTTTTTAAGCTATAAAAAAATCTTTGATCTAATCATACTATTTAATTTGCAGCTTTACTTCAATAGTACAAATTAAATAATCTCCATTTTCAAAGCTCATTATTTTTGAGTAATAATGAGGCATTTTCCTTTTCATGAAGTAATAAGCAAAATACTGTTTTGTTTTATACTCAGTCTGGAAAAACAATTCTAAGGGTCAGATCAAGCCTTAAATTCATTTTCCCACCCTCCAAAGATTAATCTGGATACTGCCCCTGTAGCCAAGAAGTGACTAAATCAGACCACTTTTAACAAACACAGGTGCCCTTTATGTAAATAAACAATATTTGTTTATGTCTTTTTGGTTCTCTTTTATCACCCCCACACACAAAAATCGCTATCAACAATTTTGAATAAGTCAGTCATCCCCCACATCCCCATGGAAACTGCCTGTGGATGGTTTGGAGTCTGTGATTTATTTTTCTCCCTTTTGGCCTTAGTAGTGGGAAGAAAAATAGTTTCCTGCTTCTGCTTAGCAGTTTAATATAATATTCATAAAATACATTTCCCTTACATTAAATTTAGTATGCCCTTGAAAATATATCTACAAATATTTGGACTAGTTGGTAATCACCATTTTTCTTTTCAAAAGTTTACTTAGAAACTCTCGTATTACCAAGTTGTTATTTTCTTTTAATGTAACTTCTTACTTGCTAATGTTTTCTTAATTCAGGTCTGATTTCATAAGTTTATGTCTGTTCACTGGCATTACAGAAAAATATTTCCTTATGAAAATCTAAGTAAATAATTAAAATAAAGAAAAAAAGGTATAGGGCATGTTGCCAAGTCTTTGAGTAAGTACTTCTAAGTTTCTTAGGTATTTCAACATCAAGGATTTATATATTTTTTATTCATTATTTAGAATTTCTTTGTAGGTATTTTGTTTCCTTATAATATTCATGGATAGTTTTTTCTGGTTCAGAATTTATAGCTTAAAGTAGTCACTATTATAAAAACTGTATTTATATATACATTAATTATGAGATGTTTTGAAATTACATATATTCTTTGGATTTGACAATGGACCAGACTTCATTGTAAAACTTGAAATTAGTTTTGATAGCATCTTTGATCTTTATTTCAAGTAAGAAGAACTTTTAAATCATTCTCAAAGCAGTTGAACTGGAGAAAACCTATTAGATGAACAATTTCCAACAAGGCAACTATTTCTGTTCAAAAGAGTACTTTGTTTTCTCTATAGATAATAAGCAAAGTGCAGGACCAGTTCCCAGAACTATGAGCATTCCATCAAACACAGATTCGATTTGTGTTTTCCCACTGTATCTCTGACTCATTGAAGCAATGGCATGCATGTGCTCTATTCATTCTCTAAGGAGTAATTGTTTTTCCCATATTTACAGTCTGCACATTACATATTCAGAAATACTCATGGGGAGAAAAGTTATTGATGTGGACTCGACTTTGGTAGACATTGCCTTTGTGATTATAGAATAACAATATGGGAAATAATTTCAAAGAGCTGCCTTTAAAAAGATCATTCTCTTCCTTTGAACATGGACAGAATAGTATAAAAATATTAATCAAATGTAAGAATTTAAATACCTCTCACTAAGCTTATTTCTATTATAGCAAATGGATTAGAATATAAATTTATTTGATTGTGCTATTTCCTTTTGAACATTTTGAATTTCTTTTTTCATTTGTTCCCTTTCCAGTGATTTAAACAGGATTCTTCCTGTAGCTAAATCCTTAGGGACCTATAGTTGTGCAGACAATCTTTTTAAAATGAACAGTGTCAACCTTTTAAGCCAGAGGGGAGTTATATTCTCCAATCTGTAAAATGTTGGGCATCAGAATCTATAAATCGTACCAGGTTTTTTTTTTATTTTTATAGTCATTCCAGTGTTGAAATTGAAAGTAAACTTTGGATGCTTTGACATGTTTTCTATAACTGTTAAGACCTTTCAAGGTAATAAAGGTTATTTACTTCACAAAATGAAATTGTCAGGAAACAAGTAGCCCACTGATGTCATCTTACAATGAGAATCTAGACAATATTGTCTGCATTTCTACTTTAAGATGACAGCCTTCAAGGGAATACCTGAGTGCTTTGTAGAATCTAGTTTATTGATGTCAACAGAGAACTTAGAAATGATCCAAATCTGGGTCTTCTCTTGATCTAACCTTGTCTTTCATATTTAGAGATGGCACTGTCCTTCTTATTTTAGATAGACTTGATCTTTGCAGCAGAACTTGAATAATTTGAGAAGTGTTTTATATATGAACATTATCATGCAGATCAACATATATCTCAATCACATGAAATGACTACAGCTGTAGTGTTTACTTCATGGTCAAATAGACCTGAATCCCTGGGTTCAATCCCCAGTAATGCACATGCATGCGCGCTCAGAACACACACACACACACACACACACACACACACACACACACACACACACACCAAAAAAACCTGAATGTAGCAGTTGGGCCTGTATATTGTGGTCATTAGTATGTTCATTTGTAAATGAGTTTGCTGCGTAAATACATGGGAAAAGAAACAATATACAAAGGTGAAGGAAACAGTCAAGGGCTTTAACCATTCAGTATTGGATTTTAATAAGACTGTATTGACAGTTGTATAGTTTAGAAACATTGCCTTTTGGACATTGTTAACTATTGTCCTGAAATGACTGAACATTCTAGAATACCATGAATAGAAAGTAGAAGTTTATTTCTTAGCTGTTCATAGTTCTTTATATTCTAGAGCAGAGTTGTCCAATAGAGCTTTCTGTAATGATTTAAATGATGTTCAGTTCTGTATATACAGCTACTGAACATGTGAAATGTGGATGTGACTTAGAAACTGTGTTTTTAATTTTATTTCCCTTTATTTTAATTTAAATAATCTTATATATCTCATCGCAGTTCTGAGAATTCTAGAAAACATTTTGGATTCAAGATTCAAAAATGCCTTCTTGAATATTTGGTTTAGAACTCTCACTGGGAAAATGATATGGTAGCTCTGTCATCATAGTTTAACTCATCATACCACTTTATAGAAAATTCTGTGTTCTACAGCTCTATGGACTGTTAGAACATCTATTATTATCATGGTACAGCATTGCCCAAGAAAGTACAAAAGGGAAGGCTCTTTTATCAACATTTAAAACCCTTTTCTTATGTCATTTTCAGGAAAATGGATGGACCTGGAGAACATTATATTGAGATTAACCAGTCACAGAAAGTGAAGGGTCATGTTTTCTCTCATATGCAGACGCTAGGGAGTAATCAGGATACCAGAGGGACTTGAGATACTGGAGGAAAATTTCCAGTGAAGCGAGAGGGAGGTGGTCTAGGTGAAGGGGCTGGGGAGAGAGAATCAATGAAGGAATCACTTCCATTGACATTATGTTTAACATGAGTATACCAATGCCAGTCTCAGTATCTTGTATGGGGAAGGGGGAGGTAGTCGGGAGGTATCCAGGGAAAAACTCACCAAGTACTGTCTGCATGTATCTAAACTATACAACTGTCAATACAGTCTTATTAAAATCCAATCCTGAATGGTTAAAGCCCTTGACTGTTTCCTTCACCTTTGTATATTGTTTCTTTTCCTTCCCATGTATTTATGCAGCAAATTCATTTACATTATAATGTGAGTCTATAATGCACCAATAAAAGTATAAAAAATCTTTTCTTTGTATAAGACTGTATTGGGTGTGTCAGAGGATACTGAAAGTTTTTAAAGTATGGAACCTGGCCTCATTTTCCTTTTAACCTCTGAAGGGTGCTAAGAGTTCATGTCAAACTCACAAACAAGGAAATATTATTGGCACAAGTTGTGTGAGAGGCTTTGCTTTACTTCTAGGAAGTCAGAAAAGGAAGAATTGTTAGCGTCTACAAAGACATCCGGGAGAGACAAAATGTCAGCTATACTTGAAGAATGAGTAGAATATGGAAAGATGGAGAAACAGGGAAAGTATTTCTGAGCAGTACTACAACGAGCAAAGACACAAAGTAGGTGCTCGGTGAGGTGTGGTAGAAGACTGACTTGCCTGGAGTTTGAGTACATACATTGGTGGTAATGAAAGTTTGAAACAGAAGCTTGGACTTCTAGAATCTGTTGTAAAATACTGATGTTTTTATTAATATGGATAGGACATATTGGAGAAGTACATAAAGTATTTTAAAGAAGAAAAATTTAGCGTTATTTGATTGAGCAGTAAGTACTTTTCTTTTTAGAGTTGGTGAGGCCAGATATCTGATGTTTTATTTCAGATAAGGCGATATAGAACAGAACCAATGTAAGAATTTAATAGGAACAATCAGAAGGATCGGTCAATAATTGAGTGTTGGTGTTTAAGGCAGATGTCTGTGAGCTAAGTTTGACTTTAGCTGCATGGATCACAAATTAAACACAGTGTGTCAACACAAGCTTTAGGTAGGGCTTGTGTTGTCTGGCTTGGTTGCAGCCTTAGTTCTCCTTCTTTTCTTATTCAGGTGATTCAAACATCCATTTCCTCCCTGACTTTGAGAAAGCCTGAGTTTATGGGTTCTGATACATGAAAATTTCTACCCCAAATGCCTGGAATATTGATAGCATTTTTAGTAGAGGTAGAAAAAGTTCCCATTTAGTTTGATAAACTCAGTTTTGTACATGTTCTGTTAAAAATTGCTGGCAATATTTTGAATAGGGGATCTAGTGCTTGAAGATTATGATGTGTAAGTGTGAAAGCAAACTACATAATGAGATGCAAAATTAGACCTTAGGTGTAAAACAAGGGATACATAGTCATATTAGAAAATTATCAATCAATCTTTAGATAATGGCTAAATCTGTGAGATTGGAGTAATTCATTCAGCAATAAATGCTGAGGGTATAGTAAGATAGGTAAGCTCTCTACTTTTACGAAGTTTACCTTCTAGGTGGTTGAATATACTAATTCTGCAAAATAGTGTAATGGATAATGATAAGCATCTGAGACTTGAGATTTAGAAAATGATATCATTTAAGGCTGGGCGTGGTGGCGCACGCTTGTAATCCCAGTACTTTGGGAGGCAGAGACCGGAGGATCCGGGTTTGCAGCCAGCCTCAGCTCTTTCGCTCTCTCTCTCCGTGTCTCTCCCTGTCTCTCTCTCTCTCTCTCTCTCTCTCTCTCTCTCTCTTTCTCTCCCTGTCTCTCTCTCTCTCTCTCTCTCTCTCTCTCCTTAGTGAGGCCCTCCGCAACTTCGTGAGACCCGGTTTCAAAATAAAGTATAAAAAATAGGGCCGGGGGCGAAGGTAGAACGCCCCTGTGTTCAATCCCCGGTATCGCAAAAGAAAAATAAAAAAAAAAAAAGAAAATGATATCATTTAAGGAGGTTGAAAAGTTTCATGTGCTTTATAAAAAATAAAATAGTATGAGAACTGGAGAAGGTGGTGCACACCTGTAATCCCAGTACTTGGGAGGCTGAGATAGGAAGATTGTAGGTTCGAGGCCAGTCTCAGCAATTTAGTGAAACCATCAGCACTTTAGAAAGACCCCGTTTCAAAATTTAAAAAAAGGGGTGAGAGTGTAGCTTAGAGGTAGAATTCCCCTTGGATTCAATCCCAAACAAAACAAAACAAAACAAACAAAACAAAACAAAACAAAATACCAGTACAAGAGTCAACTTAGCAGAATGGAAAGAATTTTGGACTGAGAGCCCAAAGTCCTGCATTCTGATATTAGTTCTACAGTCACCTAATTGTGCTATTCTAGGCAAGATACAACCTCTCTAAGTTTCATTACTGATAAAGCAATTGATCTAGACTTGTGTTTTTCAAACTACACATCATGAGCCATTGAGAGCAATTTTAATGCTTCACAATTTAGCATTTGTTATTTAAAAAATAATGAAATAGAACAGAGTAAATGTTAAATATTATCAGATATTAGCATATTGCTTATAGGATGTTGCTTTTAGTATTATGCATCTGTGTGACACATATCTGTGTGTATTAATTCATGATATAAGATGTTACTTGTTATTATGGTTTGGTCCCATCAGAACATTTGGAAACACTTGATTAAATGACCTCTTACTTAGATCTTTACTTGTATGATTTTTGTAACTGTATAAGGGGTTTAGGTTTAAGAAAACATTTACAGCTTCATTAATGCTCTAAAACAGAGGTTGAAGATTATATATGGATTTTTGAGAAGTGGAGAAATTGGATGGGAAAGGAAAAGCTCAATTTAAATTAAAAAAAATGGGGGGGAGGGGTACTGAAGGTTGAACCCAGGTGTATTCTACCTCCAGGCTACATCCCCAGCCCTATTTTGTTTTGTATTTGAAACAAGGTCTCACTAAGTTACTGAGGCTGGCCTTGAATCTGCACTCCTCCTGTTTCAGTCTCCTAAGCACTAGGGTTGCAGATGTGCACCACCATGCCCAGCTTTATGTTATCTTTTCTATTTATATTGGTGAATTATAATTATACATCTTAGTGAGGTCCAATTTAAAATTTTATTTACTTTTCAAAAGTATTTAATGAGAGAGAGAGCTCCAGAGTGGTTTTTAACCTATGTAACACCAAAAGTATTACACAGATGTGAAAATAATTGTTTTTGTTCTTAAATTACCTGCTAGATATATGAGCTTAGATGATTTCAGAGTATATTTGTACCCTAAGAACCCCATAAAGTAATAAGAGGAAATGCTTATTTTGATAGCAAATTTTTAGAAATGCAGGCTATTGCACATTATGTATTATCACTGATACCTCACCTCCTATTGATGGCTGCATATGTTCCTCCTAAATTTTTCACTTTTAGAGGCATGGTGGTAAAATGCGTATCATTACACATTTAATTCTTTTTGCCAATATGAAATAATCTGTTTTGATGAAAAGATACAGATATTTACAAAATGAATCTGAGTTTCATTTCTCTTAGTATGGATGACTTAAACCTATTTTGAAGGTATGTGATAGTCGAATGTGAAGATCAAGATACCCAGCAGAGAGATCCAAAGACCCATGAGATGTACTTGAATGTGATGAGAAGATTCAGCCAAGCATTGTTGAAGGTAACCATTTAATGGACTAAATATGGCTTGTTGCCTGTTTGATTATGTCCCATAAGCTAAAGATGGCTTTTACACTTTTAAATGGTTGAAAAAAATTTTTAAAAATTAATATTTTGTGATACATGAAAATTATTTTAAATTGAAAAAAAATTTTTTTTGGTGGTACTGGGGATTGAACCCAGGGGCATTCTACCTCTGAGCTACACCCCCAGCCCTACTTTTTTTATTATTTATTTTGAAACAGGGTCTCACTAAGTTGTGGAGGGCCTCACTAAGTAACTGAGACTGGCCGTGAACCTGGATCCTCCAGTCTCAGCCTCCCAAGTACTGGGATTACAAGCATGCACCACCACACCCGGCTTAAATTGAAATTTGAATGTACATAAATTATTGGAACATAGTCATTCTCATTCATTTATATATTACCTGTGGCTGCTTTGCACTATAATAGTTGAATAATTAGAATGGAAACTGTATGTCCAAAACAAGGCCTAAAATATTTAGTCAACCCTTTGTAGAACTATGTTGATGCGCAAATGGAATAAACCTCTACGAAACAAATAATATAAAGGTTTGCTTTTTTACTTCCTTATTTTGTATTTTTTATATAGACTAAGGATATTCTCCTAAACCTAGCAATAGTCATATTGTAGATACTCTATATAAGTTAAATGTTTGCTTTGTCAACAGTTTTTAGAAATTCATGGCTATTTTTTCTTATTTTTTTGATTCTTGAAACAGTGCCGCAGTTTATCCACAAGAGGGTATAAGGGCAGTGAAAAGAAAATGCAGACAGTGATCTGTGACTTTGCTGCAGGAAATTTTACTTCATCCCATCTTTTATCTTGAGTTTTTAAAATTTTAAATTATATATTATTAAACACTTAAAGACTAAGCATGTAAATAGTTCTCAGAGCTTCTCAGCATCAAACTGATTGACAAACCCTGGTCCTCCTTTGTACTCTTAACTTCTGTCACAATTTTTGTTACCCTGTGAAGGCATTTCAGTTTCTCTTGAGTTTAAATTTTCTCTTCTTTGATATGGGGATATTATTTACCAACCTGCCTTTACCAGGGTAATTAGGAAGATTAAATAAGAATATGTATTTTATAATATTTTATAAACTGGGAATCACCATATAACACTATAATTTTTAGTTTTTATAACTTACATTTTACTAAACAAGCATTTATTATGATGCTATTTGGGTACTTCCCTCTTCTTTTTTTTTTTTTTTTTTTGTGGTACCAGGGATTGAACACAGGGCGTTCTACCTCCGCGCTACGCCCCCGGCCCTATTTTTTTTATACTTTATTTTGAAACCGGGTCTCATGAAGCTGCGGAGGGCCTCACTAAGTAGAGAGAGCGAGACAGAGCGAGAGTGAGAGAGAGAGAGAGAGCAAGAGAGCTGAGGCTGGCCGCGAACCCGGATCCTCCGGTCTCCGCCTCCCAAAGTACTGGGATTACAAGCGTGCGCCACCATGCCTGGTTTCCCTCTTCTTTTTTAAGTAGATGGTTTTAGTTTCTTGAAGACAGTATCTTTGTTTTTACCATATATATGTCTTAAAATGTTTTTGAAGATATCAGTTTTCAGATATTTATGAATCAGTAAGTAAAAGCATTTTGGGGTAAACGAATTATACCTTGTCTCATGATTGTGGGGAAAGAGGTATTGTTTTGTATCTTCACTGCAGACTCAGATAATTTTCAGCTGTGAACAGGTTGGTGGTGCTTACCTAAGTTTGGAGGTTTCTCATTATCTCTAAATCAAGATAATTAATCTTTTTCAGTTTCTCTTTGTATTGAAGCTTATAGCTATTAAACGAGTAAAGAAAATGATCATCCATGCAATTAAAGAAACCCTGATTATTATGCTACATAGAACTAATTTTCCTTTGCTTTGATTCCCTTCAGGGCGATAAGTCTGTCAGAGTTATGCGTTCTTTGCTGGCTGCACAGCAGACATTTGTAGATCGGTTGGTGCATGTAATGAAAGCAGTCCAGCGTGAAAGTGGAAATCGTAAGAAAAAGGTAAACCCACAGAGTTTGCTTTCTGTTTATGACTAAAAATGGCTTGGCATCATAGAATACAGAATTTTGATCATAAGCTTGTTGTGTTGATATATTATATGGACTTCTTCTCATGTAATTATAGGAATGCTTATAAATACTGATTATGTATATATGGGGTTCTATTTTATGAATTTAACATA
Source organism: Glis glis (assembly GCA_004027185.1). NCBI lineage: Eukaryota > Metazoa > Chordata > Mammalia > Rodentia > Gliridae > Glis > Glis glis. The sequence goes on along the minus strand of PVJS01003902.1, from coordinate 56,486 downwards.
TGTTGACATATTTAATCCCTACAACAATTCTATAAAGTTGTAATATCCTAATTTTGAGGAAAAGGAGGCATAGAGAGATTAAGTAATTTACTAGTATCACGCAACTACTAAGTGTTGGAGTTGTTATTTGTACCTGTGCATTAGAATACATATTTTTTATCCATAACACTTTACTGGTTCTCATTTTAGAATATATTCTATATGGAAAGAACTCTAGAGATCTTTAGACTGGAATTCTAAGAAAATGGAGATCCAGAGTAACTTGCCTGGGTTTGCAGAACTGGTTTGTAGTAACAGCGCGGCTTTGCGTCTGTTCTCCTGGCTAGTGCATTGATCCTCCTCTCAGCCATGAAGCCTCCACTTGATGTGCAGAATAGACGAGTATCTATTCTTCATAAGTCATTTTTTTCTGACCAGTAGCTTAAATGATATGAAGGATTCATTTAACATCTTCTCTTTTCTTAATCCATTAGGAAGATCTTTGTTGAAATTTGTAAAACAACACAACATGTCTTACTGTTATTCTCTAGACTTCTGGGAAGAAAGTTGAGATAGGTAAAAATAAAGAATTGAGTCAAAAGTTCAGAGGCAAAGGATCAGTTCTAAAGAAATGCTAGCAGATTTGTGAACAAGCAATTGGTATTCACCTGGTTAGAGAGAAAAATAGCCTGATAGGAAGCATATTTATATTGAGTTGCCATATTCTTTGATGTTGAGAATAATCACAAACTATAGTCAAATAAATCGATCCCTACTTCTCTGCCTCTTGGAGAGCCCTCCCCAGAAGTGCCTGCGTGAGCAGCAGTGTGATCTCTCCAGTACCCACCAAAAAGGGAGTGGCCACACCTCCTTTGTGCAGTTTCAGGCTTTTGGGTTTTTTTTTTTTTTTGCAGTACTGGGGATTGAACCCAGGGGCATTCTACCTCCCAGCTATACCCCCAGCCCTGTTTTTTTTTTATTCTTTATTTTGAAACAGAGTCTCACTAAGTTGCAGAGGGCCTCACTAAGTTACTGAGGCTGGCTGCGAACCTGAGATCCTCCTGTCTCAGTCTCCCAAGTACTAGGATTACAAGCATGTACCACCAATTCCAGCAGAAATGCATTTTTGTAAAGCTTGCTCTGGCTAAAGTGTGGTGAGTGAATTATAAGGTGGTAACTAGAGGTGTAGAAAGATTAAATAGATATTTAGTAGTAGTCCACATGAAAGATGATGGCTCTATTAAAATAGTGGCATTTAAGCCAGTTGTGGTGGTGCATAGCTGCAGTCCCAGTATTGGTGGTCCCAGTATTTTTTATTCTTTTTTTTTTTTAAACAGGGTCTCACTAAGTTGTGGAGGGCCTCACTAAGTAGCTGAGGCTGGCCGCGAACCTGTAATCCTCCTGTCTCAGCCTCCCAAGTACTAGGATTACAAGCGTCCACCACCAAGCCCAGCTGGGCTTTTTGTGTTATCAGCAGTACTCTGGTTGCTTTTGATGAAACTATAGGAGGCAAAATGTTGAAGAGAAAGAAAATTCAGGATGCTGCTGTAGTAACCAAGATGAGAAATGAAGATGAGTAGGTACCTAGGGTGAAGAAGGTAGTAAAAAGTGGCTGTATTTCATATCCTTATTGCCTGATTTCTGGTTATTTTATTTATCAGATGATCAACTAGAAATTGGTTAAGATAGAATAACTTGAAACTCAGATGAATTGGCATTTCTTCACATTAGTATATTTGACCATTTGGTTAAGGAGTTCATTTATTGATTTGTATAAGGCACATGTAAGAATTTATACTAGTTTTCAGTTGATTTTAATTTGAATTTATCATCATTCAGGAGAATATTTGGAATATTACTAAAGGGAAGTAATTTTATGTCTTGGGGATCCTTAAACCATTTTTTATTTTAATGACTATCCTCACTGATTCTAGAACCCCTCATTTGATGCATAATACATCCAGCATTACAGTTGATGTGTTTTATGCCACTGGGATTTCAAAGCCAAATGTCCCTTATAAAGCCCAAGCTCACCTGTTTAAAGAACGCAAGACTCAATCAGTTTTCAAAGGATAGATTGGTCTTTTGAAGTTGAGAAAAAGGACTTCTATAGATGTGAAAGCTCTTTCACCATGACTTGGACATCTCAGTTTCTGAGATGTTGGCTCAATAGAATATTTTTATGAGCTGAAGAAAATGAATGATGATATTTTAGGTAAAGTTTGATCAGACTTACCGAAAGGTAGAAAGTAGGGAGAGATCAAGTTTTTCCAAGTGAATTATATTTCCCTAAACCCCAAAAATATACTGGGGCAACATAATGAAATTTCCAGTTAATATTTGGTCACACAAAATTAGTTTTTCTCTGTGGCTTCATAAATCCTTTGAAAAAAAGATATTAAATCTTTTAAAGAACAGTTGAAATATAGTCCTGATTTTCCTGAGATTCAACAAATGAAATGTATTCTCTATCCCTCTTGTGAAAATTCGGCTTTTCATAGTCAAGGCACTGCTCTTTCTAAAGCATACTACTGGAGTTGGGGTTATAACTCAGTAGTAGAGCATTTGCCTAGCACGTGCAAGGTGATGGGGTCAGTCCCCCAGCACAGCTAAAAAACCAAAACAAAGACCCAAAAAAATGTCATGCTACTTCTGTTAGGTGGTTTATTTCTAGATGTTTATTTCTCTCACACACTTTCTGTTTTATATTAGTTTTCATATACTTTGGTTCTTTGCAGATATTTTAAAGTTAATATAAATTTTTATGTCCTTACTATATGTTTATAACTACTTTTCCATTTAAGCCTAATTAATCCTTTCTAATTTGTTCTCTTAGAATGAAAGACTACAGGCATTGCTTGGAGATAATGAAAAGATGAATTTGTCAGATGTGGAACTGATCCCATTGCCTTTAGAACCCCAGGTGAAAATTAGAGGAATAATCCCAGAGACAGCTACACTATTTAAGGTAATTGTGATGGATCTTTAGGTATATAATGGGAACCTAATTCTTTAAAACTAGAACAGAGCTACTACCTTAGAAAAGTAGTACATTGCTAGGAATATCTCTAGTTCTATTTGATTTAGTAAATGCCAGGAAAAAAAGTTCCTTTTATTTATCGCTGTGATTTAAGATCTTTTGTATAAGGAATACATAGGCACTTTCTTAAAGGTATAAAATATTTTTCTATCTCTGGGTGTTTGCTTTTTTTAAAAACTATAAAATTATTTGAACCAATTGTTAATCAAAGTCACACTACTTTTCTCCCTACAGATTAATTAAAAAAAGATAAATTGCAAAACTCATACATCCAGTTTATAAGTTCAAAATGTTAGCTGTGAGGCCCAATTATCCCCTTTTAGCAGTTCCTCAACCAAATACCTATTTCTATGAACCTTAAGGGATTTTTGTTTGTTTTGTTATTTTCTAGTGGCAGTTCTCATACTCAGCTTTCTTTTCGCTGGCCACCAGGTACACAGGTAGAAAGAGCAGTGCAACTGCCTTTTAAAAGCAGGTGAAAAGGTCAAAGAACTAAGCATCATATCTGCCAAACAGCTCTATTCTGAGTATCATACAGAAAGATCTCTGTGAGGCAAGGTGTTTTAGGTTTTGCGATTCTAATGGTAGAGGGGCATAAGTTGCACTGAACATTACTTTGCATCAGGTAAGAAAGGGTCATAGAACAATAACTAATGTAAATGAAAAGGCTGTAGTTACAGTAGGAAATAGTTCAGATATTTTAAGAGATGTATTTTCAGGGCAACCTGTTGCAACCCAGCTCACACAAACTGAAACATAAGTTTCATAAAAAAATACATAATCTTACTGCATGTTGTGGAATGATAGTTTCTGTTCTTTTAAAATTTTTTCTTGACTTAATTTTTAAATGTTTATTACAACCTGTTGAATATACTTTAGAATTCATTAATAGATTGTAACCTACATTAGATTCATTAATAGATTGTAACCTAATAGATTTTAAAATCCTGGAGTATGGAGGCTCCTTAAAAGAGTAGGACTGGAACCATCATATGACCCTCTATACCATTCCCCAGTATTTTTCCAAACGAATTAAAGTTAGAACACTATAATGATACATGTTTACCCATGTTAATAGCAGCATAATTCACAATAGCCAAATTATGGAACCAACTTAGGTGTTCATCAACAGATAACTGGATAAAGACAATGTGGTATATACATATAATGGAATTTTACTCAGCCATAAAGAACAAAATTATGTCATTTGCAGAAAAATGGATGGAACTAGAGAACAGTATGCTAAGTGAGATCAGCCAGTCTCAGAAAGTTGAAGATCATATATTTCTCTCATATTGGAAGCTAGAAAATATGAAACAAAGGGGACTTTAGATGAATGAGAAGACCAGTAGAATAATGGAAGGGAATTGGGAAAGGGAGGTGAGGAGGGGAAAAAGGAGGCTTGAAGAAAGAAACTGTTCAAATAATGTTATGTCTATATATGAAGTTATTGCTATCAATCTCAGTAAGATGCACAGGCAGGGAAGAGGGGCGAATCGGGTGGGATGTGGAGGGTAATACACCAAGCGATGTATGCATGTGTGAGTGTTCCACTTTGTATGATTAAAATGTACCAATAAAAGTATTTTAAAAAGAAAATGCTGGCATAGGAGATACAGTACAAACATTTCTTACTTCATACTTACATTCCATTGGAAGCTAAAATATAGAAGTAAAAATATAAATAAATTATTATAAATAAAATATAATAAGGCAGTATACATTTATCAACGGGTATGCCTTTGGATAGAACCCCCAAACATAACCAGTTTCTAATATTCCTGTTCTTGTAGGACTATTTAAAAGCGGTGAATTAAAATAGTAGTTTACCACTGTTTTTCAAGCAGGATAGAAGAGAATATCTAAAACACAGAGCAGGAATATTAAAAGTGGAGATTAAGAATATACAGCTGCTGCTGTTGTTCTAGGCCCTTGCTCTCCTTAATTATAGAATTTCATAATTTTTTTCTTACATACATAAAGTAAATAGTCAATAAAATGTCATGAGAAATTTTTTTGATCAGAATATCCAGTCCTGTAATTTTTTTTTCCAGCCTTAAGTGTATTGATATTCTTAAATTCTCAGTTGGACTTTAGTAATAATAGTTCTGTGGAGTTACTATGTAATTTTAGTTAGGTAGAGTAACTAGTTATGTAGTTATGTATATCTCTATGCAGAACTATTACATAACTAAATAATTATTTTGGGGTCATGGATACCTTTGAGAATCTGGTAAAAGTGACAGATTGTCATATGCTTACCTGTACACTGAAAGTTCTGCGTCCAGTTGCAGAGGATCCATGAATTTCTTTTGTACTTTTATAAACTCCTTAGAACGAAGGATCCTTCTCTGAAGTATTTTTAAAGAGTATTTTGTAGATCTTAACCCAAGAGCCCTAGATCTTCGTGAAGAATGTACTGCTTAAGGCACTGGGATTAGTATTAGTTATTCTGTGATTGTCATCTGCTTGCTTTAGATATTAGATGTAATCTAAATTTCAGATTCAGTTTTGGATCTGGAAACAAATCACAACAAAGAATCTCCTGCCTGTCATTTATCTCCTGTCTGTTGATCACTTCTGGTTTCTATTCTTGAGCTCTTGTGAACTAGGGCTCAAGGTAATATATTTTTAGCAGGGGTGATAAAAGAATACTCCAAATTTAAGATAGTTTAAAGTTCAGAATCTGAGTCCGCTAGACTTTATATGTTCTGGACATGTATTCTTTGAAACATTTTTTATTCCTTTTCACGTCATAGGAAAGTTTTCAAAGGTCCTGTTAAGTTTTTCAGTAAAGACTGGTGCAGCAACTACTTCCATTTTATCATTAAAATTTTGCTTTGTTTGCTTTGCCATCTCTCTGTGTGATGCTTTACATGTTATTATTATTTTTTTACTTGTGTAAATTAGAGTTATTCATTATTCTTATTTGTTTTCTTTGTACGACACATTTATTTTCTCTGGTTTATTATAAATTTCTCCAAATTCAATCTTCTATTTCTTCTCAGTGATCAAAATCCAAAGGGTCTCTTTCTCAGAACAGTGTTCTGACCATTTATTTCCAAAGTAGTGGTCTCAGGATGCCACTTTATATAAGTTACTGTATAATTTGCCCTTTCTAAAGAGAATTTAATTTCTTTATTTCTTGATGTAAACATAATATCTAAACTAATTTAGAGGCTTCATGTGATTAATGGAAGAATTCTGGGAGAAAATACATATTTATTTTACAATAAAAGATGCAGATATTTGAAATCTCTCCTGACTTCATCTCAAAGCTGCACATGTAATGGTAATTGCCATTAAAAACCAGAGTTCTTACTTTTCATCTGGTTCATTTTTTGCTTTACTGTTTCACATTGTTTACTCCAGCATCTCTGTGATAATAAAAATAATGATGGTAGACATATACAGAGTATCTGCTTTGTATCAAGATGCTAGACACTTGAACTCTGTAATTCCTGATTGCCTTAGCAGAGAAAGTGTTATCTTCATTTTACAGATGAGAAAATAGGTAAAGAATATGCACAGGATCATTCACTAGTACCTGGCAGAGCCTGGGTTCATATCCATGATTGTTTGATTCCAAAGCTTGCGCTCCTTCCTGTATGTAATCTGACTATTGGCTAGTTCCTTGTTCTCTACCTGGCACCTTAATGTATTTTACTGACAACCCATCTTATTTACTTAGGTCCTATGTACCTATGTGTTTAACTTATATGCCAGAATTTCCTTCTAGGTACAGTAAAATTTTATGCATAAATTTAAATTGAAATTTGAAAACAGTATTTTTCTTTTCCAGAGTGCTCTTATGCCTGCACAGTTGTTCTTTAAGACAGAAGATGGAGGCAAATATCCTGTTATATTTAAGCATGGAGATGATTTACGCCAAGATCAACTTATTCTTCAAATCATTTCACTTATGGACAAGGTAAACATGGTGGTTGGAGATAGCTTGTCATTTTAGAAAACTATGATTTAGTGCATAGGTTCTGAAATTTATTGGCTCGCCACCCCTTTTTTTTTTTTTTTGTGGTACCGGGGATTGAACCTAGGGGCGTTCTACCTCCGAGCTACACCCCCGGCCCTATTTTTTATCCTTTATTTTGAAACCGGGTCTCACGAAGTTGCAGAGGGCCTCACTAGGTAGAGAGAGAGAGACAGGGAGAGAGAGAGAGAGAGCTGAGGCTGGCTGCGAATCCGGATCCTCCGGTCTCCGCCTCCCAAAGTACTGGGATTACAAGCGTGCGCCACCACGCCGGCACGCCACCCCTTTTCAGAAAAAAAAATTACTCAGTTTCCCCGAGTGCTTCCACTGCCCCCTTATTTTTATTCAACTCCCTCCAATTGCACCTGAGGCTACTACCTCCCCCATCATTCCAACATGCCTCCCTCCCCCCAGGCGCTATCCCTGATTGGGGGAGTCTTTGGTTTAGTATACTGTTTTCAGAGAGAAAAGTATTTGTAAAATTCAGTTACAGTCCTAGAAAGCGTTCAGTAATCTCCAGTTAACCTTGAACAAATTTGTATTTCTACACTTCAGAATGGCTTTTATGATGTATGTGAAACTGCATGTGTTCTGTAAAAGCTTTTTTCCAAATTCAAGTTCTGTCAATGGCAGAGTTAATCACTTCTAATAAGTATATTAGATCTTTTTAAGAAAAAAAAAATCCCATCCTTGTCTTTGGCTTTTAAAGGAATATAAAACCCTAGTTACTGTTTATTGAAAACTCATGACAGAGATTGAGTGGATAAAAATTTGACATCAGAAATTAGTAAATTTATTTTGATGATATAAGTTAAATTAATTACTTTAGTTAACCTTAGGTTAGTGTTTTTGCACTATTTGCTTAATGTATTTTGTCTTGTGTTCAAAAGCTGTTACGGAAAGAAAATTTGGATTTGAAATTGACACCTTATAAGGTACTAGCCACTAGTACAAAACATGGTAAGTTTATTTCACATCACAGTTGTTTATTTTGATGTCTAATGAGTATACTTTCCCTCTTTTAATTGAAAATGCTTAAGAATATTAGAGATTGAACTGATTTTTAGCTCTGCAGACCAGTTGAGCCAGCCTTCCTTCCTTCTCTCCTTCCTCTCTTCCTTTTTTTATTTCTTCTCTCCCTTCTATCTTTCTATCCTTCCTTCCTGTCTTCCTTTTCTTCCTTTCTTCTCTTCTTTCCCCTTCTTTCATCCTCTCTTTTTCTTTTATATCCTTATCTATCTTTTTCACATCTTTTCCCCTCCTTCCCTTACTCCATATCTCTTTTGCTCTCTCTCTTTCTATTTTTACCTTTTCAAATTATAAAACAGTACTGGTGGGAAAAAATTTAATACCTTTGAGAGGAAATTTCTTTTCATTCAAAATGTTTGTAATTCACATTAGTTTATTTTATTGTAATCTTTGTCCAGAATCATGACTTTGAGAGTCACAGTAGCCTAGAAAGGATTTGCACTGTGCTCTGCTTATAAAAGCCACTCAGCAAATGATGTTATCCACTGAATTCATTGATATATTTCATCTCATTGTGTGTATACATATGCATATGTACATAGATATCTATGTATGTACATATATTTAGCATGTAAGTCTTTCTGAGCTAGCATAACCTCTGTAAGTTTAGTTGAAGATTCCCTAAGAATGTTTGCCTGATGCTTATTATAAATTCCATAGTCTTGTGATATGATAGTGAGTCATTTCTTACTATAAAGGGGTATAATCTGCATGCAGATTGTTAAATCTTAAGACTCAAGAACCAGAACATGATTGTCAATAATCCTGAATTACTACTTCTCATTCAACCTGGACTTTTTTCATGTATTTGTTCTTTTATGCTCTTGTTGTCTCCAGACTTATCACTCTTTTTCTCATTCTCTTGCACACTGTTCCTTTCCAATTCTAGTATTTTAAGGGATTTACACTTCTCTCATTTCCTGGAAATGACAGAAGATGAAGCGTTAGACAAATGGAGCCAGTAGATATACATACAAACTGGGTTGGGGATAGTATTCCAGATATCTTAAGAGTTATTTTTGTACAATTACTATCTGTTATTAAACTGCAGAGAGAAGAAAATCTTTTCTTTTTCTTGCAGTACTAGAAATTGAACCCAGAGGCATTCTACCCCTGAGCTATATCCCCAGCTCTATTTAATTATTTTCAAACAGGGTCTTGCTAATTTGCTGAGGCTGGCCTTAAACCTATGATCTTCCTGTCTCAGCCTCCCAACTACTGGGATTACAGTTATGTGTCACCATGCCCATCTGAAAGAAGAAAATTTCGATGATAGATTTAAGTGTTGTCTATTACTTTGTTTCTTCATGCTGAATAATAAAAATTTGCCTAGAGAAACATACATATTAATCACCTTTTAAAAGAAAAAAGCTTCCTGGTAGTTGCTATGACATCAATGCAGGTATAAACTTAATAGTGGTCACAGAGCTTTTTAAGTTATTCAGATGTAGTATTATCCATTACAGACTGATGTTATTCTTAATAGAACCTTTACTTCTGTCACTTCCCACTAGGTATGACTAATGCAGTGTGTTCATTTCTGTAGGTTTTATGCAGTTTATCCAGTCAGTTCCCGTTGCTGAGGTTCTTGATACAGAGGGGAGCATTCAGGTGTAGTATTAACTTTAAGTGTTTACACAACTCACGTATATATTCTTAGTATCAAAACATTAAATCTTTATGAAGAATATATGGAGTTAAAATGAAAGTCTTCAGCCAGGCATGGTGGTGCATGCTTGTAATCCCAGTACTGGGGAGGCTGAGACAGTAGGATTGCAGGTTTGTGGCCAGCTTCAGCAACTTGTGAGGCCTCCACAACTTAGTTAGACCCTGTTTCAAAATAAAGAATAAAATAGGCCTGGGGGTGTCTCTCAGAGGTAGAATGCCCCTGGGTTCCATCCCTAGTACCAAAAAAAAAAAAAAAAATGAAAGTCTTCCTTTATCACCCTTCTTTCTACAAGTTTTTTTTTTCCCCTTGAGATGTAAGCATTTTTCATAGTTGGAAGTTCCCTGTTAGTACATATAGATGCTCAATTCTTTGAACAGTACATGGCAGATAATAGAGGGTAAAGAATAAATTGGTAAACAAATTAAAAATTTGTTTTTAAATTTAGGTTCTATTATATTCCAAAGTAAAGAAATATTGTAATTCATTTAACCATTAATTGGGGAACATTTTCATTATTTCCAATTTTTTTTGTTATTCAGAACAGTGCTACAAAGACATGCTTGCTCATACATCTTTTGTACAATTACACATATTCTGCAATTTAAAAAAAATTTTTTAAATGTTTTTTATTTTGAAATAGTGTGCTCAGTGTGTCTTCTCACAGTAAAGCTATCTAGGAGGCCTGTGTATGAATTTCTCCTGATTTTTCCTAGGTCTTTTTTTTTTTGTTTTGATCCTTTGTATATTCTTTCACCAAAACATACCTTAGTCATGTTACAGCTAAATGTTGATTCTATGGGCCCTTCTACTCTTGAAGTCATTGTTTCATAAATGTATCAATTATATTGTTCTGTAATTATGATCTTTTAAAATGAAGACAATAGCAGTTTGTATACTGATTCTTAGTTCTATGTCCAATATAGAATCTATAGTCTAGATACAGATCCTTTATCAGACATACATAGTATTCAAAAAGCTGAAAACAGAGCCAGGCATGGTGGCATATGCCTATAATCCTAGTGCTTGGGAGGCTTGAGACAGTAGGATCACAGGTTTGATACCAGCCCCAGCAACTTAGTGAGACCCTGTTTCAAAATAAAAAAATAAAATAGGTCTGGGTTGTACCTCAGAGGTAGAATACCCCTGGATTCAATTCCCAGTACCCCCCCCCACAAAAATAGCTGAAAACAGGATAAACCCATTTTTTAACACAATATGTTAGTTATGTTAGTTGTACTTTCAAGTAATATGCTCTGTGTTTTTCTTTAACATCTGGATGTAAAAGAATAGGTCTAGTTAATAATCTAATATATATATATGAACACTGTTCTCCGGAGTGTTTCTGGGCTCTTTGGGCACTCTATTTCCTCTATTGAACCACTTTCATTCTTTTGTTCATTAATCATCTGATTGTATTTTGACTAAGTTTTGGACCAGGCACTTAACAACCATTATTTACAGTTTCAAAATGCCTAATTTGCTTAATTGCATTGCATTCTTAAACAGGTAAATAATGTCTTTTCAGAACTTTTTTAGAAAGCATGCACCAAGCGAGAACGGGCCGAATGGGATCAGTGCAGAGGTCATGGACACTTACGTTAAAAGCTGTGGTAAGTTTTTCAGGTTACTTTCTACTTATATGTTTGAATAAAGAAAAACTGGTATCTGGTATAGTTACCAGTTATCTCTTCTTGGAAGTTGTTAATTTTCTTCTTGATTTCCCTGTTTTTGAAAAACCACAATTAAGTAGACTATGAGGAAAGTCTTAGTCAGAAATAATTGTGGTTTAGATAAAACATAAGCTAAGCTGTGTTAAGAGAGTACCTCTCATAGTATTTTGGAGTCAGTACTCATGCTTCATTACTAGAAATAAGTAAGTAGTAGCATGCAGTAGGGATTAATTTATATTCTTCCGTCATTATGCCAGTCTTCATGAAGCTTATATTCTTTAGGATTATTTTTTATTTTCTTAAAGTATCCCTTTTTATAAATAGATTGCTTAAGGGAGGATTAATGAAGGAGTTGACACTAGAATTGAGCCCTGAATGATATATGGTATATAATAGTTATACTTATTTATATAAATATCATATTTAGATTTATTTCCATATTTATGCCTATACGTAAGTAAACAGAGCTGGAGGGAATAAGAAGGCTTTCGTGACATTTAACAATTATATTTAAACTTCCATATTATATTATGGTTTAGAAATTACTTTCTTACACAGATTTTAAAATTTTCCACATCACCACTATGAAGTAATACTTCAAATTTTTTTGTACCTCATGGAATCTGAGTCAAATGAACTTTAATATTTATTGAATTTGAATGGGGTGATTTCGATCCTTAACAGGTAGTCTAATGTTTCTACATATAAACTCAAACATGTTTTTGTAAATACTATTATAATACTGTAGTTTTATAAAAGCTGTTACAGTTTTATGTGTTTGCAAGTTATGTTGTCAGGATACTAATGTGAACTTAATAAGTGCCTTTACTACTCAAGTAACTACATTTAATTTTCTGTCTTCTGGCACATCAGGATTGTTTCTCTTTCAACCTTTTTTAAAACCCTTTATTTCTGTTATCTTCTAGGTAACACAGCTATGAAATTATGGCATGATTGACAGTTTATTATGTATATTTTTGTAGATATTCTTTTCAATGTCATATTTAACATGTGTTCAATTTGGAATGAGAAATGCTAGACACACGTTATAATTAAGGTTCTTGAAACCTAATTTAACTTTTTCATATAAATAACTTATAATTTGACAAAATTCTGAGGTTTTTTTTCTGTTGCAAATAGTAATTTCTTTGGAATTTCAAATCATAGACTCCTTAGAGCCACAGGAGATTACAAATTCAAGAATTTAGTTGAGAAATCAGAGATAGGAAAAAATAAGTTGAAATTAAAGTAGCATTAATTGATTTTATATTCAGTGGAATATATAACCTGATTTGCATTTTCTTTTTCTTTTGTTCATTGCAGCTGGATATTGTGTGATTACATATATACTTGGAGTTGGAGACAGGCACCTGGATAATCTTTTGCTAACAAAAACAGGTAACAAGAATGGCCACTAGCAGACATGTATTTTATATGCCGGTGATTTTTACTCCAGAATCTACTTATTAACAAAATAAGTTGCATAAGTGAAGATAAAGCATAGAGGCTTAAAAAAGTTGGTACCTTGGAAGAACAGTTAGGGGACTCCCATCTCTTGTAAGAAAGAATTGCTTTAGCAGTAATTCTGCAGATGATCATCTGGACCCTACTTCTGTACTTGCAATATCTCTTTTTGTGAAAAGCCTATAATGTATGCAAGCAGTTTGATTTCTTCCTATGCAGCCGTAGTTAAAATGTTCTTTCTCTTAAGAATATGGTTTAACATCTATCTCTAATTATTTTCTTTTTCCCTTGGAGTTCCATGGAATAATTATTTTTATCCTCCTTCCTGATAAACTCTTTAGTCCAGTATCTTTAAACATAATACAAACAACTTCTAACCAATCCAGTTAACTTCAAATTGAAATATCTAACTGCTTACTTGAAATTCTAATTTTATATATCACTAAAACCTGTTCTTCACCCTGTTTTCACATTTCAACAAATAGCAATATCATCTGCCCAGTTGTTCAAATCCTAGAAATAGAAGTTAATCTTAATTCCTCTTTTGGCCTTATCTCACACATCAGACCTCTTAGCAAATCTTATTTACTTCTCTTCCAGAATAGATCATGAAGCTGCCCACTGTTTTCATTTCCACTGTCTGCATTTCCATTCTTCTACCTTATCTGAAACCACCAAAATATTTTGTTCAATTTCAATAAAATATGAACTCTTTACTGTAGTCCTGTGGCTTACCCACACTGGTCCTTTGCCTGAATGTCAAACCATTCCTGCCTCACAGCAAGTGCCCTTGTTTTCTCTTTCTGAAAAGTTCTCTTCTCAGATCTTTACAAGCCTGACTTTGATTATTGTTTTAGTTCTAATAGCATTTCCTCAGCAAACCCCATCACTCTCCTGTCTGTAGTAACATACATGCTTTTTTCTCTATTATTCTCTACTAATTACTCTGTTTTGTTTTTTATAGTGCTTATCACTAGATGAAGGTATCTTTTTGGTTTAATTCAACATATATATATATTGAGTTCCTACTAGATGCTGAGGATACTAACATAAACAGGACAGAAATTTTTACCTTCATAGAGCTTGTTGACTGATTATCATCATCTCCTTCAGGATGCAAGTTCTGTGAGAGCAGGGATCTTGTCCATTTATGTTTCCACCATGCTTCAAGAGCCTTTAACAATACAAAAAGTGTTCAGCAAGTGAGTGTTGAATTAAAAAAGAATGAATATCTCTGTTCTTCTATGTAGCCAGCTTTTTCTTTGGGGCAAAGAATATAAATTCCAACTTTTTGCAGAAAATAAGTTTTCAAACTACTGTTTAAATTGATCTCTCACATAAGGATATTTTCTGTTTTTATAGTATTCCTCCATATTATGATAGCCAGAATTTAATTCAGTACATTGAATATATCCTACTTATTAATATAATAACCATATTAATTCACATAATCTAGAATGTCATGTGTTTAAGGTGATTTATACTGGAATTTGTATTTGTGACGCCATGGCTGTGTCCAGGACTGTCTCTTTAATAACCAGGACCAGAGGGATACAGCCAGGTTGTTCTGGAGGTTCTTAGCTGAAGCAAAGGATAGTTATAAAATGTTACAGTTGGAGGGAATTGTTCTTGGGTAGAAGTTTTCTTTTTTTGTTTTTTTGTGGTACCGGGGATTGAACCCAGGGGCGTTCTACCTCCGAGCTACATCCCCCGGCCCTATTTTTTATACTTTATTTTGAAACTGGGTCTCATGAAGTTGCAGAGGGCCTCACTAAGTAGCTGAGGTGGCCACGAACCCGGATCCTCCGGTCTCCGCCTCCCAAGTACTGGGATTACAAGCGTGCGCCACCATGCCTGGGTTCTTTTTTTTTTTTCATTAGCTCTTTTTGTTGACTATTTTACCATAAGAATCAAATTACCAAAGTTAGTCCATTTATTTCTAGATTGTAGTTATTTTATAACCGCAATGTAATACTCTAATATATAGAGTAGCATTACTTCTATAATATTATATTCATGGAGCCTGCATGTCTCTTTTGAAAGTTGCTAAGCAGCTTTGGGGGTGATATAACAGACCTTTTCTGCTGGTTTTGAGAAATACTCTCTCTTCTGATGTGTTGGTGGGAGTATTCTAAGAGTAATATTTGGGAAGAGGAGTCTGTCTAATGTACTTTTTTAGCCTAAGTCTCAGTTATTTATTTTATGGAAATGTAATTTTAAAATTTCAGAAACAGAAACTTTAAGCTTCTTGTCAGTTTTCCACTAGAGGGTGCACTAAACTTGCCTTTAAGAAACAAAAACTTAACGTTAAAATGTGCTAGATAAGAGACACATTCCTTTTCTTTTCAAATGCTGTGTGTATGTATGTTCCTATCACTCTGAACTTCATTATGATGTGAGATTATAATGCACCAATTAAAGTATATTAAAAATGATACAGCATATTATTTTTACTTAGGTGCTCTGTAATTATTTCATCCAGTTACATCATGTAGTTAACATTTGAAGTCTGCTTTACTAGGAAAATGCTTTCAGTTTCTCAATTTCAATTTGAAAAAAATTGGATGACAAAAGGAAAGACTGATTATGTCACAACGTAGATGTACAATCCATCCCTCAACTTGTAAAAATCTATAATTAAAATATTTTTGTCTTTAAGTCATTTACTGATTATTTCAAAGCAGTTTCAAATTATATTAAATATATATATGTATGTTATAAGTAGATAATATGTTTTAAATATATTGCTTACACAAAGTGAATTTTGAATGTGGTTCATGGAAGGAAATATATTTCAGTGTTTTTATTTAAAAATGCCTCAAATATTATGAAACACCTTCCATTTTTTGGGGGGTTCACTATGCCTTTAATATAGATTTTATATCATATTAAAAATTAAGTACTTTGGATTCTCTTATACAACTGTCCAGTCTTTCAAAGACTGATTAAGCATTTTTAAAGTATCAGATAACGTTTTTTCCATTCTTCAAACTAAAGCACATTTGTCTTCCTTTGTCGTTTGCCAGCCTGGGAAGGTAGAGTGTGACTCTGCTTTGTATGAAAGTGGTTGTGAATAGTAATCAGAGTTCCACTGTATCAGCTTGTTCCCTGGTGTGAGAGACAGAGCGGAGAAAGGAGACACCCAGATTTCATTTCTCAGGTGTCTTTTGAGGACTTGCCCTTGTCAAACTGTCCTGTGAATATAAATGAGACAGAAAAGGATCTGACTAAGAATTCTAGGTATATATGAAGGAAAATGATTCACTGTGTATAGAGACTTCACATCTATCTAGAGGCAGTATGCTAAAACTCAAACTAAGTCTCAATTACAGATTTCCTCTGCTTTATTTGGTTTTGGATACTTATAGCAGTTTCCTCAGCTTGTGCAGCAGAGGGTGCTGTGTGCCTAGCATAAAAGTGTGGACCTTCCTTTGTCAGTGTGTTGCCATGTGCTCAATTATAACATTGTTCTTAAAACACATTCGGTATGAATGATGTTTTACTTCTTAATGCATTAGTGCAGCATTCTTTGGGCAAGAAGTTACAAATGTAAACTGGTGAGGGACTGAAAATTGATTTTGTTTTTTTCAGTTTTCCTTAGCAAAAGCTTTTAGAAGTTTATCCAGGGTAATCAGTTGTGGTAGGACTCAAACATGATTTGAATTTATCCCAACTTGTTTGAGAAAAGTTTATTTTTATTTTTATTTTTGAGAATTCAAGGCCAGGATAACTGAAAAACTTCTTCATTGCTTATGAGTATATATATTTTAAAATATAATTAATATACAAATAACTGAAAAACATTCATAGTTGAAACCAGGAAGCTGGGTGTCTTTACTAAATGAGCTATAGGTCCCAAAGGTGGCCCTTGTCCTCTTGTGTGGCTTGTTTGGGAGAGAAGTAGTGTGCATTTGTCTAGCTTAGCACTTCAAGGTAATATGCTTTGAGCCTTTTGTCAGAATGCTGAACGTAAAGAAAACTAGTCATTGCTATACTGATAGGACGTTTGTAAAATAAATCTCCTATCCTGATCTTTATCATTCTTCAATTTTATGTGAAGTTGATTAACATTTTTTTTTAGTTCTGAGAAAAAGTCTCACACTACAGTTAATGTCAGGATTTGAAGTCAAATTTTGGCTGACTTCAGATAAGTTGCTTTATATATGTATTTTTTCTGGCTGTATAAATAATACTAAAACCTTTCTCCTGGTGGTCTTGTGAGGTCTTTAATTAGATAATATGGTAGAGTTTTGCTTGGTACTGAACACACGGTACACACGTTAGGGCCAGCTGTTAGGTTTTATTTATGTGTTTATTTTACCAACATGAGATAAAAACGCCTTCCTTTTTTCTTATGTAGTTACTAGACTCACAAATTTAGAGATAAGAAAACAGTTACTATATTTCAAAAGTTTTTTTCCACCCTTTCAAATCCAGACCCCTTTAAAGCACTGTCTTCTCTGATTCTCTTTTGAATGATGCTTTAACATTGTAAGAGGGTTTATAAAAGAAAAAGTTAATTTTATTATTGATTTAATGTTATCTTTTTTATATCTTAAGGTAAACCTTGATATTTTAAAACTGAAGTATACTATGTTTATTTGTCTTATTTTTTCTCAGGATATAGTATAGTTTATAATATTCAAAATCTTCTTCCATAGAAAGAGCTTTACTATCCTAATGGTAGTGCCTTCTCAGCTATTTGTATTTAAGTTATTCCATTTGGTACATTAAATGTACTTTAAAATGTAAAACCACACTTTTAAAGGTGTTTTCTTACTTGTATATAAAAGAAAAGGATTCAAAAGTCTAAAGCATTTAGTAGGCAAATGCTTTTAAAGAGAATAAATGAACTAGGTTTTTCTTGTTATTTTTATCCACCCTACACCCAAGAAAATACTTCCTGCCTAAATTTATTTTACCCATTTGATAAGCCGTTTATAGCTGATGTATGCACAAGAGTAGCAGCCATACTTTTTATCCATAAGTACTTTTAGTCTTTATTGCTCATTCCTTTAGATGTTTAACCTTTGGAAGGACTTGTCTTCATATGCACTATTGTAGACATTTAAAATCTCTGCACCTGTGAAAGTACTTGAATGTTCAGAACCAAGAAGTCAGTCTTGTGTTTACTGAACCTTATCATGACAAAGATGTTAATGGTTGTAAGAGTGCCTTTTTATTTTAGGAGGACTTTTTTTTTTCTTTCCTCACATGAGAGGTAATGAAAAATGAGAAGGTACTATACTTCATATGCCTAAGGAGGTGGAAATTACCTCATGGAGAAAGTAACCTATCCTGTTATGAAAAAAATGTTGGGTTTATATGTAGTTCAAAGGGAGAAAAGCACACACATTCCAGTAAAAGCTGAATAAGCATTGTCTTTGCACATAATATATAGGCTGGTTAGGTTAGAGTAACTTGAGGTCAGATTATGGAGAGAAATCAGTCTACTCCCTTTCAGGTCACCTTTTATATGGCAAAGCATAATCCAGTCATTGGGTGAAAGATTATAATATCACATTTTTAAATGTACATTTTCATATCAGGTGATACATGCTTTAGTGATAGGTAGATGTTATTTCTGTTGCTTTGCAATAAATATCTTTTTTGAGCCAGGCGTGGTGGTGCACACATGTAATCCTAGTACTTGGGAGACTACTTAGTGAGACCCTCCATAACTTAGTGAGACCTTGTTTCAAAATAAAGAATAAAAAATAGGGGTGGGGGTGTAGCTTGGAGGTGGAATGCCCCTGGGTTCAGTCCCCAGTACCACACTATAAATAAGTAAATAAATAAATAAATAAACAAACAAACAAACAAACAAACAAACTAACTAACCAACTAACTTTTTAGTGAGGCTAAATTTTTATCTGTTTTAAAATATTAACAGTTTTACCATAGAGTAGCAATTGTAAACTAGTCAAATGTAAGGTAATGGGGTTGTGCAACACAGAGAATCCATAACTATTAGTCTTGATTATGAGTTTTAATTCTTTTTAGGTTATTAATCTTACCACAATCCCTCCTCAGTAGTGTAATTGAAAATGTGAGTTGTGAAAGTCCGTATAAACCAGAAGTCCCCAAATTTCAAATTTCAGCCTGTATTAGAATCTCCTGGGAGCCTGGTAAAATTTTTGGGCTGCGGCCTCAGAGTTTCTGAAACTACTTAGAATGTTTGACAGGGTTTGAGACTATGTTTTTGTAGCAACGAAAACTATCCATAGTTATCTGAAAAGGGTATTAAAATTTTCTTCCCTTTTAACAATCCTTATCTGTTTGAGACTGGATTCACTTGTTGAATGTAGTCAAAACAGCATCATGCCGGGCGTGGTGGCGCACGCCTGTAATCCCAGTACTTTGGGAGGCAGAAACCAGAGGATCTGGGTTCGCGGCCAGCCTCAGCTCTCTCTCTTTCTCTCTCTCTCTCCCCCGTCTGTCTCTCTCTCTCTCTCTCCTTAGTGAGGCCCTCCGCAACCTCGTGAGACCCGGTTTCAAAATAAAAATATAAAAAAAAAGGGCCGGGGGCGTAGCACGGAGGTAGAACGCCCCTGCGTTCAGTCCCCAGTACCGCAAAAACAAACAAACAAAAAAAACAGCATCATAAGAGACTGAAAGAAAAACGAAATGTGAGAATACATTATAGTGTCTCCTATTGAGCTAACCATTAAAGAGATTTGCAGAATGTAGGAAAATGCCGCCCTTTCATTTTTGTTTTAGAAAAGTTATTTTTCATAAAAAGCAAGTTATATGAAAATATAATTATTGATTATTTTAAATAAATTAATATTTTTAAAAATCTCAGTTTAATGTCAAATGCAGCAAATGTTGATAAATATAACTCATATAAACAAAAGCTTTTGGGGATCCTCAGTTTATAAGTGCATAAAAGGGTCCTGAGACCATAGTGTTTCAGAATTGCTCATTGAACACCATTTTTTTTTATTGAACACCATTTTTTTATATTCAGAGGGTGACTGGTCTGCTTTAGGTATTAAAATGGTTCTACAGAAGAAAGGAATATTGCAAATAACTTCATTGGTTTAATGACTGTAGGAGAAATGAAAATGGATAACATTTGAAAGTTTTTCTTGAATGAAACTAGACTCTGTAGTCCGCTATGTTGTCTAAGTTGATGTGGTTTCCCCTTTTGCATTAGTTAGCTTAATTTTGTCCCTATTCATAAGAGGCCCATCTTAACAGTTGAATGTGAAATAATAGTAATGTGAAACAATTAGACAGTTGACATGCCTATACTATATGAATTTATGTGTCTTTGTTACTCAAAATTTTTACATCACTACTGAGCTTTTAATTATTTATAGAAATACCTCTAAACAACTATAGTGTATGGGTTTAAATAGTTAAGTATTGGGAGCAGTTGAAGTGTAATATGGGAAGCTTTTATGATTCCAAAAATATAGGTTTTATTGTAACATTATAGTTGTTTGCCACCTTATTTATATCTAGGTTTGGTGGTAGAGGAACAGAAAAGATTACATTCACATTTTTAAAAAGGCATTTTGTGGATGAATGATAAAATCTATAATTATGTACAAAATAAGTGAACAGAGCAGAAACTCCTTGAGAAATAGAGTGTCAGGGAAAAGCTTTTGGAGTTGGGAATTATATGGAATCTTAAAAACAAAAAAATAGAGTTTGGATTGTAAAGAACCTTAGAAGAGTATCAAATAGAAAGGCAGTAAAGTGGGGTACAAGACAGAATAATTACACCTTTGAAATTGGGTGTATTTAATTATTAGGTAAAATGGAAATTTAAAACAAAGGTCTACCATTAAATGTTTTTAACTTCAGTAATACCTTATTATTAACTGCTTACCAAATATCTGCTGCTGTGTAAAGTGGTTGTTTTAACATTTATTTTTGGGCAAAATTGAGAGTTTTAATTTTAAGTGGTATTTGAAGTACTTAAGACAAACATATATAAGCAGCTTTAAGAGATCTGGTCATTAGATAATAAATGCCTTTAGTTTTGAATAAGTCCTGTCAAACTAAAATGGTTTTCTTCTTTGGCTTAGTGGCATATCTTCAAGAATGGTACAAGACGATAGATGTACTCATTCTTACCTTAAGTCCTCTTTAATCCCAGAGCCATAAGTGTCTTGAATTATAATTTTAAAGGTAAATTCATGTCAATAATGTAAATAACAGGGAAATTTAATTAGCACCTCATTCCCTATGTAAAGTCAGGGACAAAAGGAAGTAATTACAGTCAACAATTGCTGTGTTTTGTGTATATTTGTTTTGTATATACTTCTTGACTGTTTAAGGTGATAGATTTGAATAAGACCACACTTCTTGAATTTCTTAACCTTTTTTTTACTTCATAGAGTGCATTTTTTAAACCTCTACAAGTTTTATCATTTACAGATATTAACATTTTAAAAACTATTCTACTTGGTATGTATGAGGATGAATTTTCTTAAAACATTAATAGCCTCTTTTCAAAATACTTGGCTCTTTGAACTTACACAGCATAATAATGGCTTCATTGTTAGATACTGAATCTTTTATGCCTTATAATTGAGCCATAATCCTGTTCTTTGAAAGCTTTCTTACAAGAAAGAAATAAACGTACTAAGCAATGGTGCATAGCCAACATTGGAATTCCAGTAATGCTTGTAATGACACGAAGAAAATTGGACTAGGATTCCTATTAAAAGCATGGCACCCATTAAATAAACCATGTGTGATAGCAGTATTGTAACAGTGATCAGATTGGTCATCTGCTCAAGTACTGAGTATCATTAGGAATTGTAGTGGCACCAAAACATTGTTTAAGTAAATAAAACGAAGGAGTGTTCATCTTCACCTGTAATACTGTGAGCTTCTCATCTTTTTACCTTTTGGAGCGTAGAGTGGTGCGAATCCAAAAAGGTAGAAAATAATTGCGAACTTCAGAATGAGAATAAAGCACTAAGAGAAGTGCGTGCTTTAGTTGGACAGAGAATACACTTAGCTGAAGGCCATGAAATACTTAACAGAAGTCGAATATAGACTTTTCACCAACTCAAGGAAAATTAAAATGGTGGTATATGCCTTTGGAACTTAAGAAATTAGGGGATGATTCTTTTTCAGTGAGTTATCAAATTCCTGTTCTCAAACTGGTTCCTCATAGTTTTAAAATCATGGGATCTGTTGAAGTACATGAATGTACCAAAAAAATCTATTTTGTTATGCTTAGAGACTACTTAAATCCCCTTGTTGATTTTTAGAGGGAATTTTTCTTTTCTTTTTTTCTTTGATGGTGGTGCTGGTGATTGAACCCAGTGCTGTGCACATGCACTCCTGAGATAAACTCCCAGCTGCTTAAAAGGAGTTTTTCAATTGTGAGCAATACACAGGTCTGTTAAATGAAAATGAAATTCTTAGTGGTGACATGTTTGATAATCTTATCATGTACAACATAAAACCTGATATTAACTTCTTGTGCTCCTACTTTTACATAACTATAAAATAAAAACAGATTTATAAATTAAATCAGTATTACAAATTATCAACAATTTAATTCAGCAACAGTAATGTAATAGGTGATATGCTATTGGAACTAAAGTGTCACTCAGTGTTTGTATGGTAGAAATGGTATAGAGTGAGTTTGATTTGGAGTGTTTTTACTATAATATTCCATGTGAAGATTCTTAAACTTCTTTTCTCCATTTCAAGTACTTAAAAACCTGTTGATCTGGATGCTGTCATGTAATTTCAAGGTGTAGTCTCCTACTTAATGATGGTTTGACTTCATGATGACCCAAGAGTGATTACACAGTCATTACAAACTACATTTTGGATTTTTAATTTTGATCTTTTCCTAAGCTAGCTGTGTTATCAGGGAGCCTTAGCTCCCAATCAGCCAGGCAATCACAAGTATAAACAACCAATACTCTATAGTGTACTGTGTTGCTAAGCTATAATATTCTGTAGGTTAAGTGTAGTAAATGCATTTTTGACTGATGGTATTTTCATTCCAGTGGGTTTACATCTAGGAGTATATGCATAACCAACTCTGTTTCTATTTTGTCAGTATTAGCTGGCAGCAGTTAAAATAGCAGTGCTGTTTTATATCAATCCCCCAACACTGAAATCATTAGGCAATACTAAGTACTGAGTAATAAGATAACATTCAGATGACCTATACTCAGCCTCTATTAATTTCATTATAGATCATTGTGGAAATAAAAATTTAAAAACAGAACAACTTCTCATTAGAGCTGTCAAGCTTCTAGAAGAAAATTTCTGGCATCAGCGATGTTAAAAGTTGTCTGTAACTGCAGGATTAAGATGTCATTGGTTAAATAAATTCAAAAGAGACACATTGAGTTCATCTGTCTGCTAGGGATTGTCCCAGATTTCAAGACTATAATAAGTAAAACACAATTTTTTATTTTAAGACTCTTACTGATTCATTAAGACGTTAATGGGGGGTGATATGTGAGCAAATACTTTTAATATACACCTAGCTAAGAGGCTTTAATAAACATAGGTAAAGTAGAAGCCTTATTATTAACTGCCTACCAAATGTCTGCTGCTGTGTAAAGTGGTTGTTTTAACATTTATTTTTGGGCAAAATTGAGAGTTTTAATTTTAAGTGGTATTTGAAGTACTTAAGACAAACATATGTAAGCAGCTTTAAGAGATCTGGTCATTAGATAATAAATGCCTTGATTTAGTTTTGAATAAGTCCTGTCAAACTAAAATGGTTTTCTTCTTTGGCTTAGTGGCATATCTTCAAGAATGGTACAAGACTATAGATGTACTCATTCTTACCTCAACCAGAGTTTTTTTCAGTTATTTTGCTTGACACACCCATCTATATAACTTAATTAGGAATAATAATAGTAATAATAACGGGAAGTAACATTTAGTGTGTTTATTATGCACCAGGGACTGTGTTATTAATTGTATTCTTTTAAAATTCTACTTTACATTATCCTGTTTTTCAGTTTAGACAATAAGGTTTAGAAGGTGAACCTACTTTGTCTAAGTTACATATTAGGCTACTTTGTCTAAGTCACAAATCTAATCCAGTGATACATGAAGGTGTCCTTTGTACTATAGAGCAACTACTCTAAGTACCTGCCTTCCTGTTGACCCGGGACTTCATTGCCTAACTAGAATCAGTTCTGTGCCCATCACTGTTTTGTTTTCCACAGTCACCTAAAGGCAGCAAGCAATAGTGATCAAAGTGATAGACAGAAAATCATCTGTAACAACTTAGTGATAGAATCAAAATCTAAAAATATTTTGCAAGATTGAAAAAAAGTGCTCAAATATTCAATGAATGCAATTCAAGAAGGAAAGTTGTTGGCTGGTACACTTGAATGGGGAAAAAAAATCAAGCTCCCCAAATATAAAGTAGAGGTATATCATAAGATATTACAAAACAGGTAAGAATAGACAGGTTCCACGATAGAAATTTTTGGTCGGCTTTTTAGGTGAATTAAGTCCTTCATTAAAAAATGAGTACCTACTATGTGCCAGAAACTGAGGTTGGGGGTACAGCAATGCACAAAACAGATATAAATCCTAAGTCTGTTCCTTGGAAAAGTTTATAGAATTCATGAGCTAGTTTTTGTGTTAAAATGTATCCATACTCCATACGTACTTATAAATCACAAGATACTTTAGGAATTCTAGGTGAATCATCCTCTAACATGAATTATCAGGTTCTTGCATGTTTGTTCTATGTATTTAGAATACGTACAGGATTTTTCGTAACAGGAACTACAGCTCTTGGCAGACATAAATGCTGTGATCGAGTTTCCTAGCTACAGATTAGTTGAAAATGGTTCAAATGAAAGTAACAATATTGGGGGGGGGGTTGAGTAGTAATAAGGGAATGATTCATCTCAGGAATACTTAAGTAAAAGAAATGGTCTTCCACTACATGAAGAGCAGTTCACCTAAACTTATTAGCATTAGAAATATCCTACCTAGATTTTAATTTGTGCTGATTCCTTAAAAAGTTGTTCAGACTTTGTCTCTAGTTTTGGAGACCTAATATAGGATTTCAATTTTTAAATTAATATTACTGTGGAATGATTTTAAGCTTAGCTTCATCTGAATGAATGTGAGTTGAAATGAACTTAAATATGCTCTGAAGGGCACTCTTCAAACCTGGAAGTAGAAAGTAAAACAGTTTAATAGGCTTCTTCATGAGCTAATGGTTTTTGTGAAGAGAGACTGCTTATATCAGCTGTATGACATATCTCCTAGTTTTTTAAAGATAATTCTGGAAACAAATGAGTTTCTTGTCAACATCCAGGTAAACTCTTCCATATAGACTTTGGATATATTTTGGGTCGGGATCCGAAGCCTCTTCCTCCTCCGATGAAGCTGAATAAAGAAATGGTAGAAGGAATGGGGGGCACACAGAGTGAGCAGTACCAAGAATTTCGTAAGCAGTGTTACACGGCTTTTCTCCACCTTCGAAGGTAAGTTGATTTGCTCGACAGAAGAATTTGGTAAATTTATCTTAAAAAGCATGCAAATAATTCAAATGCATGCATTTATTAGCATTTCTTTTTCAGAAGTGACATATTAATAATGTTTCTTAATACACATATGATATCTATTTTGATAAAGTCTAGGCAAAGACTTAAAATTTCTTGCTGTCCCGCTAATTATCACATTCCTAAATCTTACCATTTAGGAAGCTTCAAAAGTAGGCAAATAGGGAGGCTTCAGAGTCAGGGGCTTGACATCATTTTAATGATGTATGTTTTGCCTACTTTGACAATACTAGGATAGAGCAAAGATTAAAACAGTTGATACCATTCAGATCTCCCTGAAGCGGTCCTGTAGGATTACAGTCCCATGTAGGGTTATAAAGAATGAAGCATTTGACTTATTTAGAGTGATATTACTTTATTTATTTTTGTAAGTATGTTGATTTTTCTCTCCTTTTTCTTCAGTGCCACTATCTCTGCTCCCTTCATTCTGATTTACTTAAAACCAAATATCAGACATCATCAGGAAAAAAAAAAGTCATGTTTGTTAAATATGGGACATGGCTGTGATGATTAGTCAAAAGCCACAGGATCATTTGACTCTGATGTATTTTTAACCTAACTCTAAAATGAATTTTCTTAGTCCAACAGAAAATCCCAGTGCAGGAGACGTGCCTGCCTGTGCTTCCAGGGGAAAATACAACCAATAGGGAGTGAGTTGCCTGTGCATGTGGGCTCTGTTACTGTTTTTGTTGTCTTTATAACCTCAGTTGCTCATGTAATCTTTGGGACATAGACATTTAATGTATGTCTATTAAATAAGAACTCTCAGTATTTGAATGAGAACCCTCAGAATTTCTGCTTCGAGAACATGTTACTGGATGATGTTGATGCTACTTGTCCTAGGAGAATGGCTGTAGTGTATCAATCTAGTTTTATTTTTGCAAAGACTAAATAGACTTTCATTGTAATCTCAGAAACTTTGATGTGTCACAAACTCTATGCCATGCATTTTACAAACAGCCGCATCATTTACGCTTTAGGTGACAGAATGGCTCAGTTTTAACGCTCCAGAAATGCTAAGGAATAATGAGAAGATCAGTATTTGCTTGGTGATTCAAAAACACTTTCAGGAAAATGAGAGTTCCACTTTAATATCTGGGATTTTTAATTTAAAATAGTCAAAACCTATAGGAAACTAGGTGGAACCATAGTGATCTCAGTGAGGAGGCTGACAAGATGTTACGGAATGATAGCTAGAGAAATGTCAAAGGTGCTCTATCTTACTGAAAGCAGAAAGAAAACAATGTACTTTATAAATTATCATTGATAATGGATTAGTAGCCATTCAGTAGAAAGAAAATAGAAGCAAGTTACTAATGTAGAGTTAACTTTTTTCACTACAAAGAAAAATCACAAAGAGATTAAACAATCTTAGGCTAAATTTTCATGAATATCGTTTTATTTTTGTTTTTAAAATATTCACTGGGATGTGGTATGCATACATGAATATATCACTTTGAATCTCACTACAGTGTATAATTACATTGTACCAATAAAATTCTAGAAAAAATATTTTACTGTATTTCAGTTGAGGTCAAGGAGACTCTAACATTTTTTTTTTTTTTTGTGGTACCGGGGATTGAACGCAGGGGCGTTCTACCTCCACGCTATGCCCCCGGCCCTATTTTTTATACTTTATTTTGAAACCGGGTCTCACGAAGTTGCAGTGGGCCTCACTAAGGAGAAAGAGAGAGAGAGAGAGAGAGAGAGAGAGAGACCAAGAGAGCTGAGGCTGGCCACGAACCCGGATCCTCCGGTCTCCGCCTCCCAAAGTACTGGGATTACAAGCGTGCGCCACCACGACCGGCCGTGACTCTTAACATTTTGATAAACACTTTTTTCCCCTTTTTTGATATTTGGGACTGAACTCAAGGCCTCTCACAAGATAGGCAAGCATTCTACCACAGATCTACAACCCCAGCCCTTTTAAAAATTTGAAACAGTCTTGCTAAGATGCCCAGGTTGGCTTTGAACTTGTGATCTTCCTGTCTCAGCCTCCTGAGTAGCTAGGATTACAGGTGTGTGCCACCATGCCTAGATAAAACTTTTTAGAGTATGGTTCAGTTAGTTAAAAACTTTCTATTCAACTAAGAAAAGTCCATAGTTAGATTGAAATGACCCTTAGAGTTGGATGATCTTGTAATGTGTCGAGTTGTGTTCTGAATTTAACAAACATGCCTTACTTTTTTCCTGACTAAAGGTTTTGTTTTGTTTTGTCTTGTCAGTACTGGGGATCCAACTCAGAGGCACTCTGCAACTGAGCTAAAGCCCCAGCCCTTTTTATTTTTTAATTTGAGATAAGGTCTCACTAAGTTACCTATGCTAGCCTTGAACTTGGGGTCCTCCTGCCTCAGCCTCCCAAGTTGCTGGGATTACAGCCGTGCACCACCCACCAGACCTGACTAAAGTTTTTATTAATTTTAAGTATTTTTTCTCTTCAATTAAAGAGGCTTTAGGTAGGACATAAGGATTAACTTAATAGTGTAAAGTTTGTTTGGATTCTATTTTGAACTAAGTCTATGAACGGTTAGGGTACATTTGTGTATATGAGGATACATGTAATGGTATGGTGATGTTCACATAACAAAATATATTACCATCTCTTATAAATCAGTACATATTACATCAATAATTAATTGGTAATGCCCACACCTGTAGTCCCAGTACTTGGTAGGCAGAAACAGGAGGCTCACAGGTTCAAGGCCACTTTGGAGTAACTTAACAAGACCCTGTTTCAAAATAAAAATAAAATAGGGCTGGGGGCGTACCTCAGAGGTAGAATGTCCCTACCCCTAGGTTTAATCCCCAGTACAACAGCAACAACAAATTAATTAATTAATTGGTAAGTTTAATATTTGGATTCTCATGGCAACAGTAGTACTGAAACATTAAAATTTTTATGTGTTCAAGGAAAACATAAGTTTTTCTCTTAATGCATATTTATGCAAATACCATACTAGGCACAGATGATGCAAAGATGGCCTGTAGTTTTCGATAAAAAATTACAATACTGAAAATAGGATTTCATTTAACTATATCAAGAAAGGATCTTATATTATCTCAGAGGATGTTTGATGAGTCACAGCAATCAGTGAATTTGTTCGTCTCACTGCCTTTCTACATTTACTATGTTGTTTCTCCTCCTTGAAGTGGTGTAGGTATTGCACAAATTTTTTACAAAATCCAGCTAATATTTGGTGCATGCAATGCATAAAATATAGGGGATTTAGACCTCTGGCATGCTTACTGTAAGAACATCACCCTCAAGTAACGAGGACTATAGGTGTGTGCCACTGTGCCTGGTTTCTCAGCTCATTTTTAGATAAGCCCTCATTCCTGTAAATGTTTTACTTCATTGATACTTCCATTCTTGTCAGCCTACCATCATGCATAATTTACCTCATATTCTCACTTTTTTTTTTCATTTCTCCACTAAATTTTATGGCCTAATCACACTTACTGTCCTTCCCTCTACACTCTCACAAGCAAGTTTATCCAGTCCTGAAAACTCATCTGCTGAAACCCCATACCTGGTCAGAAATGTCTGCCTTGCTGTTTCATGTGTTCAGAGGAACAGCTATATGCCATTCCTCACCACAGAGTTTAAATCAGTGGTTCTTAACATGAGAACTATTTTGAACTGCCTCTGCACCCAAGGGTACCTTTGGCAATGTCTGGAAACATTTTACGTTGTCACAGCTGGCTCGGGGCTGTCGGCCTTCAGTGGGAGAGGCCAGGGATATTACTAACAATTGCATCGTTGCCCTGTTTTTTTCATGCTCCTTCCCAACAAATCTGCATTCTCACGGTCTCCACTGATCCTGCATCTTCCCTCAGCCTTCTTCACAAGGCTTCAATTCATTCCTACTCTGCTAGCAAAACTAAGTTTATCAAGATGAATAATTACTTATACAAAACCCAGTAGCCACTTTTGCTCTCTTGGCAGCTTTTGACATAATTGACCACCCCCTGTTCCTCAAAACCTTTCTCAGCTTTGGTTTAACCCCCTTCCCTGTTTCTGCCTTACTAGCCACTCTTGCTTCACTGATTTCTTCCCTCTTGTGCCTTAAATTCTATGTATTGAACTGTCCATGTGGAGAAAAAACAACATAGAGGCATGGAGCTCCATTTTGGGAATACAGTAGATGATACTTACTGATAGTTTCAGT
Organism: Glis glis; assembly: GCA_004027185.1. Lineage (NCBI taxonomy): Eukaryota > Metazoa > Chordata > Mammalia > Rodentia > Gliridae > Glis > Glis glis. The sequence continues at coordinate 26,948 of PVJS01003902.1, read as the reverse complement.
GTAAACAGGGTGAGAGGACAGAGGAACTGAATTGTCACTAAGGATTTATCCTTAGTAACTGACACCAGAGTTACTCATCAAAACAAGAAAGGTTGGATGGAGGAACAGGATTTTAGGCAAGGAATTAAGAGTTCCATTTTGGACATACTGAGTTTGAGAAGATTGCTCGATTCTTAGTTTATTAACTGTATCTCACAGGGGATATCGGCTGGCTGTATTAGTTTGAAACCATCAGCATTTACATCATACTTAAAGTTAGAGGATTATGTCAAAATGGGTAAGCCACAAGATGGCCAGTGTGAAGTTTTTAAAACATATTAGAGTATGTTGCTCTACTCTTCAAACTCATTTGCTGCTCTATGCATTTGTAATACAACTATACCTCCTTACAATGCTCCTTCTTTCCCCAGCCCATCAATCGCTGGACCCTGTTCATTCAGTTCACTTACTATATTCCTATGCCAGAACAGTGTATATGGTTAGTGCAGTATTCAATAAATATTTGTCGGTTGAATGAATAAAAGTATTATATGAGTGAAATGAAACATCTGTGATATGCTTTTATCAGTTCCTGTAAGGAAACCTGTAACTTAAATCTAGGTTAAAGCTATTTTAGCTTTTATCATAACTGTTTTTTAAGAGTATAAATAGATTAGAGTCAATTCGATTATAAGACGTCAAGGTAGAAGCTTTTACTATAGTCCCTCTTTATTTTTATTGGCAATAAGAAATTCAGAAATGATGATAAAATGGGTAATTTGAAACCCATATATAGTAATTTTTATATACAAGTTCTATTATCATTATAGTTCAAGTATTAAACAGCTTATAAGTAACAGCTTGAGTATGTTTTATTACAGATGGCTGGAATAATGATTCTGCATCACCTAAACTCTGACCTCTGTCTCCTGAGGGACAAAGCAAGGCACTTGTGTTGATACCTCTGAGAATAGCTAAAACAGTTTCATTGGCTATGACCAAAGATTCCTGTACTCAGATTCATCCCCAAAGTCAAACTTGAATTTCTTTTTGTCACAACATTGCTAATATGAAGGGTCACTCAGAGCACAAATGCCCAAAGGGGAAATGTTCTGGAGAAGGAGCAGGCGTGCCAAGAGCACACGTACTCACACCTCTCCCCACTAGACATGCGCTTTGGAAGTGTACATTGAAATAGTAGCATTCTTTCACCTTGTTTGAGGGAAAAGGAAGAGTTTGAGCATTAGCAAAGATAAATTATTAAATATTTAGATATCTTGGCCAATTTTAATGTGACAGAGTACCAGCTGTTTTTCCCTCATTTAGGATTACTTATATCCAGACCAGTCACTACAGTTCCTGAAATCATGATTCGTATTTCATGAGGATACTCATGAGTGATTCATGGAATATTATTTCCCTTTCATTAACTTCACCCCAACTCACTGAGATAGTCTTAAGAAGGAGGTACTTGTCATCATTTAACAAAGACATCTTCAATATTATAAAGTGCTAATTAAGCCAGGCACAGTGGCACACACCTGTAATCCCAGTACTTGGGAAGCTGAGACAGGAGGATTGCAGGTTTGAGGCCAGCCTCACCAATTTAGTAGAGACCCTCAGGAACTTAGCAAGACCCTGTTTCAACATAAAAAATAAAAAGGGATGGAGGTGTAGCTCATAGGTAGAATGCCCCTGAGTTCAATTCCTAGTACAAAAAAAAAAATGTTCAATAGAAACTGGATTCCTCTCAGATCTTGTCTAAAAAGATACTTCCTAAAGAATGAAATAATGTCATTATCAGATGGTTACTCCAAAAGTTTGTTCCATTGTATGGGACCTAGAAATGGTATTATATGAATACCTGAGAATAAGATGATTTTTCAGGGCATGCTTTTCATTGAGATAGCTGATGAAGAGTCTCACATTCTATTTTTCTTTGGAATAATAGTAACATTAATAAAGATCCAAATATCAAGACTTCTAGAAGTGTTCTTAGTATGAAAAAGAAATGTAAAATTCTAGTTCATTGCAATTTTTTTCATTTTTGCTCTTCTTTAGGTATTCAAATCTGATTTTGAACTTATTTTCCTTGATGGTTGATGCAAACATTCCAGATATTGCTCTTGAACCAGATAAAACAGTGAAAAAGGTAATTTTGTACATTCTCAGATATCATTATAGTCTACTTCTCATATATTAAAAATGATAGGGTCTTAACCCATTTCTCCTTATTGTCCTAGCCCATTGACTTTTAATGTAAACTAAAGGAGACCTTTTGTGTAAATTTTTTTCACACAGAATGCAGCAACCTGTCAAGTTCTCTGTAACCATTTCTGTATGTTCCCTCTACTATCCATACCTATAGTCACATGAAGAGGTCACCACTACCTGGAGAGACAGCTCAGCATTACAACCCTTCCTCTTTCTCTTTAAAAGTTTAACTCTTCCTTTAACATGCTGAAACATGCTAAGGATGTAATATCATTCTAGAAAAAATAGTCCTTTGTTGTGAGGTTTTGAGGTGTGTCAGAAGTGGAAAGACTTGTTTTTAATTCAGCCTGCAAAGGAAAGCCATCACATGGATAAACAGTCATTCACAGCTATCTTACCTTGAATTCTAGCAAGAGATAGGAGGAAAGGCAGTGAATTTGAAGGTTCTTGTCTGAATTAATTTTTTTAATTTTCACTGGTTCATTGTAATTGTACATAATAGATTCGTAGTGATACATTCATATATGTATATAATATTCTTTGATCTTATCTGAATTAATTTCTGATTCTCTTAATTCATTGACAGGGAGGGGATATGTAAAACAATTTATTTACCCAAAGGTAACATAAGATTATGTTAAATATCAATATTAAATTTCAAAGAGAGATAGTGTAGCTTTGTAACTTGTAGAAATATAAAGTCACTGAAGGCCAGTGGCATTCTCAGAGATGGAGTTGCTCTAGTGTTTGAAAATAGAAAGTAGGACCAAAAAGTCCTAATTTCTGAACTACTCCAAAAGTTTGTTCCATAGTGTGGGATCTAGAAATGGTATTATATGAGAACCACAGAATAAGATTTTTTTCATGGACTGGAGGTGCATGCCTGTAATCCCAGTACTTTCGAGGCTGAGACAAGAGGATCACGGGTTCAAGGATAACCTCAGCAACATAGTGAAACTTTTAGCACTCTAGCAATACCTGTTTCAAAATAAAAATTAAAATAGGGCTGGGGATGTAGCTTGGAGGTACAATGTCCCTGCATTCAGTCCCCAGTACCACATACACACACACACACGTCCTAATTTCTAACATAATTCACTTTGAACATCCCCAGTACCCCCCCCCACACACACATCCTAATTTCTAGCATAATTCACTTTGAACATTAGTAGATACTGCTGTAATTGACCATGAAGGAGATTAATCTCTTTTTCCTAATTTTATACATCTTAAGCAATGAGAAGAATTTTATTTTATTTTATTTTATCTTATTTATTTTTTATTATTTTATTTTATTTTATTATTTTTGTGGTACCGGGGATAGAACCCAGGGGCATTATACCTCCGAGCTACACCCCCGGCCCTATTTTTTGTACTTTATTTTGAAACGGGGTCTCACGAGGTTGCGGAGGACCTCACTAAGTAGTTGAGGCTGGCCGCGAACCTGGATCCTCTGGTCTCTGCCTCCCAAGTACTGGGATTATAAGCGTGCACCACCGCGCCCGGCAATGAGAAGAATTTTAATGCAAATATTTTATTATTTAACGAGTTAAGAAAATTATTTATGTTCTTATTAATAGGATTCCTTTTCTTTTTCTTCCCTTTCTTTTTTTCAAATAGCACATTCTTTTCCCATTTATTCGTGGTGTGTGTGTGTGTGTGTGTGTGTGTGTGTGTGTGTATGTTTGTGTTGTACTGGAGATTGAACCCAGGGGCATTCTACCTCCAGTATATACCCAGCCCTTTTTATTTTATTTTTGAAACAGTCTTGCTAAGAGTATTGCTGAGGCTGGTGTGGCAAACCTGTGAGCCTCCTGTCTCAGCCTCCCACATACCAGGATTACAGGCATCTGCCCCACTTTTCCATTTATTCTTTTATCCAGCCAGCACAATATAATAAAATTTTCTTTTTCCTTCAATGGGAAATAGTCTACTTACCACACTAGTTTTTGGTATACCCTGTTTTTTTGTAATTTTATTTACTTTTTATTGACTAAAGCTCATCCATCAAGAAATATAACTGATGAGTAAAAATTTCCTTAGCTATAATCAATGACTACATCTTTTCCAATGTTGTTGCTTGTTTTGTTTGAGTCTGCTGTGTTCAAGGTCTGTTTTGCTGTTTATTTTAAGCTCATTTATCTTTGTCATACATTTACTCTTTCTTCCCTGACTACAGAATGTTCAGGAGTCATTTATGAAAGTTCTAACAATATTTGTCAAACTGAGTCAGATCATTTCTTTGGCCAGTTAAGCTATTTTGTTCTTGTTCTTATTAGATCTTTTGTTCCATTTCTTTCTATTTTAGGAAGTCATGATAATTCTCTTTCGTTACCAGATATCTTTGTAACACTATCTTTTGAAATGTGAAGCATTTAATTTTATGAAAAAACAAAAGCATGTTCATTAGTTGGTTTTCCTTTTACCTAGTACTCCTTAGGTATTTATTCTAGTTTCAATTAAGTAAACATTTTATAAAGGGATGTTTTCCCAAATTATTCCTACAAAGAGTATTTTACTCTTTGAGTATTGATGTTTTATTAAGAATCTGAAGTAACCAATTGCAGTGTAAACTAGGCATTGAATCATAATAGTATGGGAAATTTATAAAGAGGTTGGCTAAAATTTATGTTACCTATTGGTTGAGCTTTTTTTTTCAAGAAGTAAATTTTTATACTTTGATGAAGTAATGATTCCTCACATTACTTCAGAATGTTACTAATTGAAAAGTTTTCACACTAGCTTCATAAATTAAAGCCAGCTAGAGAAACAAAATAGTGTGTTCTCTTCAAAGAAGTATAGATTATTCAGATTATTTTGAGTGATCATAACAATGTGCATTGATACTTTCTTGATAATTTACTATGATAATTTCAGTTACTTTTTGGAAATAGGTTACTTATACATGAAGTTTCTGTTGATCAGATTTGTTTATTTTTAGGAAACAAGATTGTCCAAAAATATGAGATGGAGTTGATGGGGTTCAACCCCAAATTATGGTACTTGACATTTAAGAAAGCAGCAGAAGCAGGGAATGGTGGCACATGCTTGTGATCCCAGTACTTGGGAGGCTGAGACAGGAGGATCACCAGTTCAAAGCCAGCCTCAGCTACTTAGTGAGACCCTCCACAACTTAGTGAGACCCTGTTTCAAAATAAAGAATAAAAAATAGGGCTGGGGTGTAGCTCGGAGGTAAAATACCCCTCGGTTCAATCCCCAGTACCACAAAAAAAAAAAAAAGGCAACTAGAAGCTGTTTTAATTTCATTTTTTATTTGTTTGGTGAATAGCAATACACACCTAAGAATGTGGGTACAAGAAGAGTGTACATTGAAATGGTATTAAAAATAAAATTGAATATGATGTGAGAATTGGATTGTTAAAGGGTTGGAGGTGTGGCGTGGTGGTAGAGCACTTGCCTGGCATGCACATGACCATGGCTTCAATCCCCTGAATCCCTGCTTTCCCCCCAAAACGCAGATAACTGTAATGTTAGGGGAGTGTGTGTGTGTGTGTGTGTGTGTGTGTGTGTGTGTATAGAAAACTTTGTATAATTCCACTATAGTACGGAAACTATAGGGTAATCTGTGGGGTTTATTTTATTCAAATTCACATTTAATAAATTGTTTCTTAGAAACAAAAGTTTGCTCATTGCTGCATAGTGGCCCTGTTGGTGTACAAAGCAAATGCAAGCAGGGAAAGGTCCTTGCTCAGCTGTGAGGTCCCCAGCCTCTTCCAGAGTGTGGTCTGATCATGGAGTAGAGGAACAAGTCACAGGTAGAATGAGGTGTCTTGCCTTCTCCTCAGTTAGATAATTCCTAATTTTGGCTCCCAAAAGAACCACCAGGGGAGTGAAACTGTCTCTACCGCAGAAGGATGAAATCTAAAAACAATAGTATCAGTCACCAAAGATTTGTTAGAAGAGCAGATTTAGTAGTCAGGGTTAGGGTTTCTTAAGGATGGTTGTCTTTTACAATACCATGATAAATTTTCAGGAACAGATTTGAATAATAGTTTTAATGGTTTAATAATAGTTTTAGTAGTCCTCAAATATCAGAAAATATATTATCACCTATTTTTATTTGCTAATCATTAAATGTTTACACGTTTTAAAAGAAAAATAAAGATACTGAATTTCCAGTTTAAGATGCATCCAAATTGAGGTTCATCAAGTTAATTGGAAGAAAAATCTATATGACAGATATCCACATTGAAAGTAGAGAAGTCAGATAACTTGATTCTGAGCTTGATGGCAAATACAACCTTTCAAGTGCACATCGGCAACTGATAGTTCACTGACCTATGAAGAACTGGTAAACTTTAGTGATATTTTGCTTTAATTGCTTAAGGTAGGCATTACAGCTTAGCTATAGTAGATACCTCTTTTGTGAAATGCCCATATTTTCTTTTAAATTTATGCTGCTAAGGACATGTTTTTAGTAAAATTTCTCTCATATGTGAAGTGTCAAGTTTTACTGAAAAAGTGTTTGGTGTAATTACAATATAGTGAGTGTACAAATCATACCTGAAAAATGGGAGTTCAATACTCAAGAGACTTGTTCTTATTTGCTGAAACTGTCTACTTGAATAGTGAGTGTGTTTATCGTTATTTACAGCTGCTCTAGAATCATCTCACTTGAATGATAAAGTATATTTTGAGTGTGTGTAGGTTTTGCCAGGTATATATTCTCGTGAGAAATATGTGCCTACTTTTTTCCATAAAGTTATTCTAATGTATCTCTTTTATCATTGTATTGTCTTTTGATTATGGATGGAAAACTAAGAGTAAGTAGGTAATTCCATTGATAATATGCCTGATAATCCAAGAGAATAAATAATTACCTCAGCACAGTTTCAGGGGTTACACTGCCCTTTAGTGTTGGAGTATGAAAATTGAACTGCCTTTTGCTAAGTAAATAAAAAAATCAAATACTGTAGGCTATATACAACATAATTTACCCCAATTAAACCTCTCTCTTAGTCCAGTACAAAAGTAATGTAACTATGTAAAATTTAAATCCTGGTTATTGATTCCTGGTTATTAGTCCTGTTTATTGTTTCCCTTATTATTCTGATATATTCCAATGTACTAAGCAAAGAGAATGCTAATGGAGACTGTCTTTAGAAGATTATAATTCTTTAAAATGAAAATTATGTTATTCTCCCTGTAATTCTTAGTCACAAACTAATCTTTTTATTACTAGTATTTTATGTTTTTAAAGATAAGACATGTGAGCATCAAGTGATAATGTTAAGTTTGAAATTCTTGGGCTAGATTTTCTCTGTAGGTAAGGCTGGCAATAAAGAAGAGTTTCAAAAATGAAAGCAAGCTAAGTAGTTACTGGGAGTTTTAAAAAGATAGAGCTTTACATATAAAAGGGGTCATTTCATATTACAAGTCAGATTTCCCTGTGTATAAAATGGATTTTACTTCCGTGGATAAATTTACATTTTAAAAGGACAGATTGATAATCATAATGTTTACTTGCTACTGATGCATCTAGGAATTAGAAAAAGGAAATTGAAAAGAGCCGGGCATGGTGGCGCACGCTTGTAATCCCAGTACTTTGGGAGGCAGAGACCGGAGAATCCGGGTTCGCGGCCAGCCTCAGCTCTCTCTCTCCCTGTCTCTCTGTCTCTCTGTCTCTGTCTCTCTCTCTCTCTCTCCTTAGTGAGGCCCTCCGCAACTCTGTGAGACCCGGTTTCAAAAATAAAGTATAAAAAATAGGGCTGGGGGCGTAGCGCGGAGGTAGAACACCCCTGCGTTCAATCCCTGGTACCACAAAAAAAAAAAAAAAAGAAAAAGGAAATTGATCTCTAAAAGATCATTCTGTGTTTAAAAGTGAGACTGGTAAGAACAGAAAAGTTGAAAGTATATTTTATTTTGACTCATTTAGTTTTACTGCCTTAGCCTAAGGTCTATATTAAAAAATCTTCCAACATTTTTACCAGTTACAGAAGTTTTTCATCATGAACACATATAGCAAATGATGGCTTAATTTATTACCACCCAACTTCGAGTTGATTGCAAAATTAATGTGAACTAACTGGCAGGTTAGTTCTATTTATAATCTATTTCTTGAAGTACAGTGTCCAAATGAAGAGTGATATTAGTCCCACTATATGTACCATTTCTATACTAGTGCATTATACTTGAAGATGAATACAGACACACCACTAAGATAATATATGTAAAAGCTAAAGGAAAGATGAAAGGACTCTCTAGTGGAGGTAATACCAGGATATTTTAAGGTTTGAAACCATGGAAGACAAAAAAGGACATGAGAGAAGTTTAATCAAAGTTAAAAGAAAGTATATAGAGGGACCAACACAAAGAAAGATGTAAACTTGTATGAATGACTCTAAAGCACGAAACTGAAATGAAAGAATTACGGTTATGAGTTGCTTGCATAAGTCCAGATAGTATAGCCTACTACACACTAAGTCTGTGTGATGTATATGTGTAGTATAGCCGATTGCCCCAAGAGCCAAGATGAACAATCACGATGATATTAAATCCAACAAAAAAGAAAATAATGTAAGAGATGCGCTAAACACAAGATGTAATATAATATGGCATACTGTTTTCTTGTAAATTTTTTCTTTAGTAAATAGAAGGTATAGACACTAAAGTAACCAAAAAGTATACAATATACAACAAACCAGAAACATACTCATTTATTCTCATTATCAAGTATTATGTACTATACATAATTTTATGTGATGTACTTCTATACAGCTGGCAGAGCAGAAACTTTATTTATACCACCATCACCACAAACACAAGTAAGGCTTTGCATTATGACATTAAGACTGTTAGTACATCGCTAGGTGCTAGGGCTTTTTTGTTCCATTATAATCTTATGGGACCACTGTCATGTATGTGGTCCATCATTGACTGAAACATTGTTATGCAGTACATGACTGTACATATTTGGGTTCAGCTGTTCTTTTAGATCATTTGAGCAGCTGATAATGGTAAAATGGACTCCTCAAAATATAGTTACCCACTGCTGAAATTTTATTACTGGATAAATGAATATCTTTCAGATAAGCTGTTTGTTGCCTGCAAATGCTTGGTGATTGAAATGGGTCCATGTGGTACAAGATTGCAAGTGGATCATTAGGACTGAGGGTGGTAGTTGCATGTACAAGATAGAGAAATAGATGCTATAAATATTGAGTCATTTCCCTTGATATTTTGATTTATCTCCAGTGTACTAAGCATTAGAGTACTCTATTTCAAAGATACTGGTCCATGTAACAATTTTATAATATAGTAAAAGTAAACAGTACTATTTGGAGGCACTAGAGAGTTAACCAAAACCAGACATAAACACAAAGGGTGTCTCCGTTTGAAATATGAACAGCAAGATGAGATTTAAGATGAGATTTGTAAGTTTGCAACCTTTTGCTTGAAAGTGCTTCCCAGATTGTTTTAGTGTAGGCATACTGATGAGGATCGTGTATGGATTTAGTGTGAGTGCCCGGAAGTTAGGAAATTCTGGAAAAGTGGAAGTCACAGAAGAAGTGAGCTTATCCCTGCCCCAGTATGCATATAAAATTTTTCCAAATCCTTACTGAGTATGAAACTATGCAGAACTTAAGGTTCGTCCTATCAGATGGAGAAGCAGCAGCTTAAAGAACTGAGCAGAATTTCAGCATTGCTCAGTGTTTGGATTTGATTTCAGCCAAAAACTGCCTACTAGAATGAATTTTCAACTCAACAAAATTTATAGTCTTTATAACATACCATTCAAAATGTCTAGCATCTAATTAAAAAATCACTAGAATGTGAAGAAACAGACAAATGTGACATAAAGTCAATGAAAAGAAAGCAGTCAGTAGGAACACCCTGAGATGACCCAGATGTCACAACTACTAGAAAAGTGCTTTAACATGGCTATTACACATGTATTAGAGGGCCAAGGGAAAATAAATGTGTAATGACTTAACAGATGGAGTACCTCAACATAGAAAAGCTAGGAAGAAAAAAAGACAATGAATATTCTAGAGCTGAAAGTACAGTGGCTAAAATGAAATATTAATTGGGTAGCCTTAACAGCAGATATGACTTTAGGAATCAGTGAAATTAAGGATATATCAGTAGAAACTGTACAATCTGAAGAGCAGAGAATGTACTTTCAAAATATGATTAGAACCTTAAAAACCTAGAGGACAATACCAGGTTATAACATAAGCCAATAGATATGATACCAAATAACTATTTATATACAGTTAGACCTCTTTAAAGAGAATATTTGCCTATTTGGTAAAGAACATTTTCTTTATATGCCATATAAATACTTTCTATAATTCAGACACTTACATAAGGATATAAGCTTTGATAAATTGGACTAAGGTTTTATTCCCATGCTCTGTAATTTTTTGTTCTTAAAAAATGTTCCCAAATTGTCAGACATGCAGTCTCTAAATAGAAATCAAGGAAAACAGAGGATTAAACTCAAAGAACATGTTGTCTTTATCTAGGATCCAGAATAAGGGAGCAAAGTCATTGAGTATAGATCCTTAGATGTACCTTCACCAAATTGCCCTTTACTTTTTACACCTGCCTCTCTTTTACCTCTTATCCTGAGGCTGCAAAGCTGTGGATGACATGGCGTGCCTCCAGGCCAGTGCACTGAGCTGGGGCTGTAAGTTATTGGATTGTCTGTGCTTTCTTCTTTCTAGGTTTCTACTACTTACATCCTACTTAAAATGCCAAATGTGAACTGCATTTTTTTTTTCAATACTGGGGATTGAACTCAAGGCCTCATGCTTTCTAGGCAGGCACTCTACCACTGAGCCCTTTTTATTTTATTTTGAGATGGGGGTCTCACTAAGTTTCTCAGGTTGACCTCAAACTTGCAATCTTCCTGTGTCAGCCTCCCAAGTAGTTGGGATTACAAGTGTGAGCCACCATGCATGGTTATGGACCACATTTTATCCACTTGGAGATCCTGTTATCTCCTAGTCCACCTTTCAGAAGTATATGTGTGTCACTTATAATAGGGGAAAGTATAAAGGTTATTTTTAGTGATGGGAGTTCTTCTGAAAGCCTGCACCCCTTATTATCAAAAGTCCCTGGGTCAGCTTCATAAATTATCTGCCTCAGTTTTGCATCTTGTAGATGGAGTTATTTACTTCAGGGCCATCTAGGAATCAAATGAAATGTTGCCTGTATAGTGCTTTGCACAGTGATTTTCAGAAAGTAGTCCTTCAGTAACATTGGCTTTTATCTTTTAGGACACAATTCAGATACATACACATATATACATATACACAAACAATAATTCTTCTAGTTCTTAATCCTGTTGAAAAAATCAACTGTAACTTAAGTGAACTAAAAGAAGAACTCCCCTAACTTTGGAAATTATAGAGCTATCGAAGTAGTCATTTGCAGGGGCTCAGGGAACTGCCATAGGAAAGAAGGTATTTTAGAAGATCTGATTTAGTTTATTTTGCTAGTGATTGACATTGTTCCTGTGAACCATTACAGTGAAGGTAGGGGAGAATGTTAACATCAACTCACATTGGTACATCCATTTCACAGTGTATAACAAGGATAAAATGAAGGGAATAATTAATAAATATTTCACAATTTAAATCACACAGTAGTTCCAGATCTAATGCACACTTTTGGGTTAAAAATGATTTTTTCCTGTTTTTGAAAGCAGTAAATTTCCACATGCAAACAGACAGCATTCACAACTCCTTTTATTTTATCTATATCAGTTTGATTCTGTCTCTCAATATGTTCCTGTTCTTTTTCATTAAAAAGACTAATACCTGGGAGCAGTGGCATATGCTTGTAATCCCAGTACTTGAGGAGCAGACAGGAGGATTGCAGGTTGGAGGACAGCCTCAGCAAGTTAGTGAGACCCTCAGCAACTTAGCAAGATCCTGTTTCAAAATAAAAAATAATAAGAGATATGTGTGTAACTTGAAGGTAGACCGCCCCTGGGTTCAATCTCCAGTACTCCCCCCGCTTCAAGAAAAAGACTAACAGACTGGTACCTTGCAGGTTCAGGACAAATTCCGTCTAGACCTGTCGGATGAAGAGGCGGTGCATTACATGCAGAGTCTGATCGACGAAAGTGTCCACGCTCTGTTTGCCGCAGTGGTGGAACAGATTCACAAGTTTGCCCAGGTAAGTTCTCTGAGGGCAGGGTATTCACCTCACCTCCATATACCACTCTAGGGTCCTCGGAGAGCTGTAGTTTTGACCTCCCAGCTGACATCTTTTCTGTTTTTTTTGTCATCCTTAATGACATCTTACCAGCAGGCTGGAGTTAACGTGTTCCATGCATTATCAACTCTGAAACATCCACTTTTCTTAATGACTGAACTGTGGAGCACCCACATAGGTATTTTGTCCCTTGTAGTCAGAGGTGATTATAAATCCATCTTAGGAATGATTTGGGGTTTAGCAGAGGCCTTGGCAAGTGAGACTTCAGTACTTACTGGGGTTTGGTAAAGGCTGAAGCACTAGAAAAGGATTTTAGAGCTAATGAAAGCAATCCACAACACACACTGAAAAGGTCTATCTATACTTACTGCTAGCCTGTGATGATTCTCAGATTTAAAATCTGTTTTATTTATTCATTTCATAATAAAGCTGATGATTAAAATAGTTAACAGAAAAATTAGGTTGCTTTCCTTCTGAACTCCTTCCTGAGTTCATACATTTACTAAATTTTCCTAATTACCAAGCTCAGAGCCTAACCTACTATAACTTCTCCCTCAATGAATATTCAATATGTCACCAAGCCTTGTTAGCTTCTTTAATCATTTTTTAAATTATCCTTTCTGTCATTTTGTGACTACCAACATTTAAATCTAGTTTTTCATGACTTGATGATATCATACATAATTAAAGCTTTTTGTAATTCTTCTCTGTTTAAGTTTGTTTCTGAGCATTCTTATTCTTAATATTCTGATCAGATAGATATTTTTTTTGTTTTTTTTTTGTGGTACTGGGGATTGAACCCAGGAGCATTCTACCTCCGAGCTACACCCCCAGCCCTATTTTTTATTCTTTATTTAGAAACAGGGTCTCGCTAAGTTGTTGAGGGCCTCACTAAGTAGCTCAGGCTGGCCACGAACCCGGATCCTCTAGTCTCAGCCTCCCAAGTACTGGGATTACAAGCATGCACCACCACGCCCGGCTTCTGATCAGATATATTTTGACAAAATAATATATTTATCTTGCACTTTTGTGTGTGTGTGTGATACTTAGAATGGAACCCAGGGGCATTCTACTTCTGAGTCCTATTTTATTCATTTCAAAACAGGATCTCAACTAAGTTGCGGAAGGCCTAAACTCCTGAGGCTGGCTGTGAACCTGCGATCCTCCTGTCTCAGCCTCCCAAATACTGGGATTACAAGCGTGCGCCACCATGCTTGTAATTAAAAAAAAAATGCCAGATGTGTTGGCGCTTGCTTATAATCCCAGTACTTGTGTACTTGGAATTTCAAGGCTGAGACAGGAGGATTGCAGGTTCACAGACAGCCTTAGTTACTTAGTGAGGCCCTCTGCAACTTAATGAGACCCTGTTTCAAAATAAAGAACAAAAAAAAAAATAGGGCTGGGGGTGTAGCCCAGAGGTAGAATGCCCCTGGATTCAATCCCCGGTACCACACACACACACAAAAAAAGAATAAAAAATAGACTGGGGGTGTAACTTGGAGGTAGAATGCCCCTGGGTTCAATCCCTAGTACCACACACACAAAAAAATTAAATTTAAATGTGTACAGTGTTTCCCCATTGCCTAATAGTGAAGTCCAGTCTTTGGCAACTCATGACCTTCCAGAATGCTGTATTCTAAGTTACTTTCCAAGCTGTTCCCCAATACTCTTTTTTTCTCTGATTATTTCATTCTCTTTCATCTCACTGACCACTTTGCTGCTGCCATTTCTTTAGCTGAGAATGATTATCATCTTAATAATATTCTTGTAAAAGCTTCAGCGTACCAAAATCCAACCTACCCTTCAAGAGCCATTCTTAATGTTACTCTGATTCAGTTTTCTCTGAATTTCCTAGTACTTTATACCTTAAGAGTTGCACTTATATTTTGCTACCTATTATAGATATTTCTATTGCCTTATAACTCCTAAAATGCAAACTTCTTGAAGGCTAAATTTTGAAGTACAGTTCTTTATGCACTTAAAAAAATACCTAATGAACATAAAGGAAATCCTTCATCTAAATATTAAATAATACTCTTTCGAGGTTGAAAAAACAAGAAAGTTTATATATATATATATATATTTTTTTTTTTTTTTTTTTTTTTTTTTGCCGTACCGGGGATTGAACACAGGGGCATTCTACCTCCGCGCTACGCCCCCGGCCCTATTTTTTTTATACTTTATTTTGAAACCGGGTCTCACGAAGTTGCGTAGGGCCTCACTAAGTAGAGAGAGAGAGAGAGAGAGAGAGAGAGAGAGAGAGAGAGAGCTGAGGCTGGCCGCGAACCCGGATCCTCCGGTCTCCGCCTCCCAAAGTACTGGGATTACAAGCGTGCACCACCACGCCCGGCAGAAAGTTTATATTTTCCCTGAACACCAATCTGGACTATATTTTTATTAAAAGTGCTGTCCCATTGCCTTGTGGATCATTAATCCAAACCAACCACTTATCGAGTGTAAACCTTAACTAAGGTAGTAAGACAAACAGTTAGCCAATGGTAGATCTGGGTCTGCGTATGGCATAGAGTTATGGGGAGGGTGCTATAAATGGCTTGCCCGATACCATATGACTAACAAGGAGCAAAACTAAGATGTGAATCCAGACCTTTTGACTCTTACATCCAGTATTTTTTGAGCCAGTTCCCAGTATCTTGTTCATGACACTTCTCAATAACTTGTTCCCCACATTATACTATTTGTCAAAGAAACTTTCCTTAGCCATAGCCCACATAATCCTGTCAATTTCTGTATCTTTGTATGTTCCCTTTTTCTTTTTTTTTAAGCTCAACTAGTTATAATGCTTGAAGTCAGTAACTTTTCACTTTTGTGTCTTTGCATTTCTTTAGCATAGGGTTTTCCCTTCACAGTTGTTCATTACTATTTCATCTTGCTCCATGTTGCTACCATGGTATACATTTTTCTTCTTTATGGGTTTTCCTTATTCCATACTTGTATATTCTCATTTTTTTCCTTTATTATTCTGGTCAGTTACAATATATGATAGAGCTAAAACTTTAGGTTTGAAATTAATGATGTTGCTAATATTTCAGATATAGCTACATAGCCAACTCTAAATTCATTAGCATAAAAAAATTAATGATTTATTGTTTCTTAACTCAACCAGAGCCCAGCTGTGCAGTTCTTTTGCTTCCTGTGATGTGAGCTAGGTTTAGTCAATCAGCTATATTCAGCTGGTGGTTGACTTTGTCTGGAAGGTCCAACAAAATTTCAGTCACATCTTTGGCAACTTGCTGCTCCTGCATGTCATCTGTCTGTCTCCACTTCTGTCACCTTTTAGTGGTCCAGCCTGAGCTGCTGCTTTTAGCATGGAAACTGGCTTCCCCAAGAATATATGAAAGCAGAAGTGGCAGTCATCTTTTAAAATAAGTCTCAAAAATACCCCAGATTTACAGGGAGAAGAAATAGATTCTTTCTTTTAATGGAGGAAAGGGTGGTGTATACAAAGAGGAAAGGAATTAAGTGTGGCATCCTTGTCGCTCACTTAATATGCTCCAGCCTAAAGTTTGTCTAGTTTTAAAATTCTGCTGTTAATAAGATGTTTATTGCTGGATCTAAGAATAAAAGAAATATTTTTCATAGTTCTTTGTATTAAAGATAGAGGAAAAGAAGAAGCTAATAGAAAGGAACCAGGCTATTATTTGGAGTAGTAGTAATAGATGGACCTTGGTTTGCTCTAGGTCTCGGTTTTCACAACTATGAAATGGTTGATATCAAGGTAAAAACTACCATCTGTTTTTGACATAAATTTAATGTCAGAGATGCACAAAGGTTAATTGATTTCCATATATAAAGTTAATATTGACTACCACAAAAGTTAGTGAATGAGATCTGCATTCCCTACCCCAGCTGTGGTTAAGTTGAGAAAGTTCTTGAGAACTCTTTTGAGTTGTTAACATGTAACTTTTCTTCTGTTCATAGAGAAAAGAAAATAGCAATATAGAATATGAAAGCAATTGGTAATAGAGATATGTATACTCTTATACTCTTAAATTATACATTGCAAAGATTTTTTAGGGTACTGGGTATTGAATCCAAGGGCATTCTACCTCTGAGCTATACCCCCAGTTCTTTTTATTTTATTTTATTTTAATTTTTGAAACAGAACCTCAGTAAGTTGCTGAGACTGGCCTCAAACTTGGCAACCCTCCAGTCTCAGCCTCCCAAGCATGCGCCACTGCACCTGGCATACATTGCAGAGATCATTTTATAAATGCTATCTAAAAGATGATTATATTTAATAAAACTAAATATTACATCTTTTTTCTTAGGTTCCTATTTTCCCGTTTCAGTAATACAATAGATATGAAAATCCTGGATAATTAAGATTACTTTTGGCCTTGATTGTTACAAACTTTTGGACTGGTATAGGTTTTTTATAAGAAGGTAGTGTAGAAAATCAAGGCTATAGAAACCTGAAAATAAGATTTAAGAGCAAGTATCTGAACAATTCCAGCAATTGAAGGATTATTGTTACCATCTTCGATTGGTAAAGTGGAAGTTTAGTGCAGCATGAATATGTAGGTGAACTTTTTGGAGATCATATCTCAGCTGTCTTTTATAATGATGGACACAAGTGCAAAGGGCAACAAGAAATACACTATTTATTTGAACTTTTCATTTCATGTAATCCTCATTATAGCCATATAAGTGTATTTTAGCCATATCCCTATTTTATAGGGATACATATTTCTCATTATAGATGAGAAAACTATACTACATAAAAAGTTTCTTATTACATTCAGGTCTTCTTTACTAGAATCACATATTCATTATTTTAAGAAACATTATTCATTATTTTAAACTCTAAAATGCTCATCCCATTTTTTTAGGCTTTCTTATATGTATCATTTGTACAAATAAAATTGTACCAAAATAAGAGTAACCTGGCAGGTTCACAGTCAGCCTCAGCAACTTAGCAAGGCCCTCCACAACTTGGTGAGACCCTGTTTCAAAATAAAAAAAATAGGGCTGGGGGTGTAGCTGGGAAGTAGAATGCCTCTGGGTTCAATCCCCAGTACCACAAAAAAATAAAAGAGAGAGAGAGAGAGAATAACCTAAGGATGTTTAATATCATTGGAGCTTACTTAGCCATAAAAGTGTATGTAGGATTCTAAATTGAGTTCTTAGCTTCATGTAAATTTTTTAAAATTACAAAATAATAGGAATATGACTCTTTCTCATCTAATCTCTGGAGAAGTTCATTTTCTCTTTGAAACTCACATTTCTACATACATATTGTCTAAGTACTAATACTAATAAATCACATAAATCAATGTACACTCAAATTCTGATGAGCAACATCTGTTTTTTGTCACTCATAGTGTTTATAATGATGTAAAATTGCTAACTGACTTCTGGTAATTTTAGTGCATTCCAATTAATTATTATAAATTGGAAATTCAAGTCTTTAAAAAACAGGGGCAGACTGATACATGTTAGCAAAAGTTATAGTAATTTTAGCATAAAATAAATTATATTTTAAAAGAAGAATAAAAATTGCCAGATACTATTGTATGAAATGCTCAAAAGGCTTATTTTCTTTCATCATGCAATTCCTTAGGAAGGGTAGAGATTAAGCACTGTAATATTTGTTGCTTAGCAACACCCATCTATTAGTGGTATAAAGTTATACTGAAAAACACTTTTATTTGGGTCAATTTTTTTAATTTAGTAATTTTCTAAAAAGTCAGATGATTCCCCTACCATTGGCTTAAATAAATAACATCACCAATGTATCATATAAATCTATTTTGTATCATCTGTGTCCCACATCTATTCCTAATGTATTTGGATTATCTTGGGAGAAATAACAAAGAGAGCAACAATAATAATAGCTAAGAAACAACAATAGCAAGAATAACTGCAGCCTATTGAATATTTAAATGTTCAGAAAGTATGTAAAGTGCCTTCTCTGCATCAGCTTATTGAATTCTCACACCTGTAAAGTAGGTTTATCGGTAGGTTTGTTTTACAGATGAGAATACTGAGGCTAATGGGTGGCAAAGCCCAAATTCAAACACAAACCTGGACTTGTAGAATGAGGGACTAATCACTAAATAATATTTTATTGATTATATATCTAAACTTTATTAGACACAAATAGATTTTGTTGGGAGTAGTAAATTAAAAAATTTGTAAATTTTAAAATGGTCATTTTATCTTTAATCTTTCATTTGACCATCAAAAGAAAAAGAATCAGCTGCTCAAAAAGCCAAGAAAATTATATATAAAGGAGTCACTGGGAACAGTTAATCTGAGAGAAATAGGATAACAATGATAAACATTTATTTTGCATATTGGCTGAAAGCCGGGCGTGGTGGCGCATGCTTGTAATCCCAGTACTTGGGAGGCGGAGGCCGGAGGATCCAGGTTCGCGGCCAGCCTCAGCTACTTAGTGAGGCCCTCCACAACTTAGTGAGACCTGGTTTCAAAATAAAGGATAAAAAATAGGGCTGGGGGTGTAGCTCGGAGGTAAAACGCCCCTGGGTTCAATCCCCGGTACCACACAAAAAGAAAAAAGAATATTTTGCATATTGGCTGAAACCAGACTGAAATTTCATTGAGCCACATGTGCCATCTGGTCGCATACAATCAGCTCTGCTGCATAGGACCTGTTCAAACCCAAATGATGCAGGCACTCAGCACACGATAGCTGCTTTGAGGTCTTTGATTGGATACCAACAGTCACCAGAATGCTCAATAATTTTCATCTAAAATGCCCTGAAGTTCATATTTTATTCATATAAATTGAGTTGCTCTATCTTCTCTAAGGAAGGATTTCAAACACTTGAATGTAATACTTGGTAAGGTTTGTTAACTGTTTGCTTCATTAACTTTATTAGAAAGGTCATTTTAATTGTTATTTTCTTAGCTTTCTGTGTTATGATAAACCCTTTTTAAAAATTTCTCAAAATGTATAGGGAGTTGAATATTTGGGACTGACTCTGCTACATAATATTAACCAATGTTTTTACTTGCTTCCAAAGCACTTCCAGGATATTTAGACTTCTAGCTTACTGGTTTGGATCCTTCACAGTCTGGCTTTTACCTGAATTTTTCCTCCTCCTCCTCCTCCTCCTCTTCCTCCTCCTCCTCTTCCTCCTCCTCCTCTCCCTCCTTCTCCTCTCCCCTCCCTCCCCCGAGGCATTTTACCTCCAAGCTACATCCCCAGCCCTTTTTATTTTTTTGTTTTTGAAACAGGGTCTTGGCTGATAGTATCACTTGTTGCTGAGGCTGTCCTCAAATCTGCAATCTTTCTGTCTCAGCCTCCCAAGTACTGGGATTACAGGGGTATGCCACCATGCCCAGCTGACCTTTATCATCTTCTCACAGCCTTCAAAAAGAACCTTCTTTGTATTTCTGATGATCTACCCCCTGATTACAATTCATTATACCTGACAACCCCCACACCCCTGCCAGCAGTGTACCTTTGTTCTTTGCCTAGAATGAGTTTCCCACCCATTTATCCACATTGTGAGTATGTGTGTATATTATATGTAGTACGCTTCTTTCTCTATATACTGGTTTGGTCCTCAGTGTTTTGTCTGAAACACCTTTGTTATCTTCTAAGGAATCTAAAACAGTAGGTACCAAATAAATTTATGTGGTTTTCTATGAGTGCCAAGGACCATTTCTTTAAGAAGTTTATTTTCTCTAATACTGCATGTAATAAAAATACCTAAATTGCAAATTACATTTCTGTTATTATTGCATTAAAAATAAACATTGCCATATTCTTTCTAGAATTGACACTTTAAATTGTATCAGATTAGCCAGGTACGCCTATAATCCTAGTACTTGGGAGGCTGAGACAGGAGGATCGCAGTTTCAAGGCCAGGCTCAGCCGGGCGTGGTGGCGCACGCTTGTAATCCCAGTACTTTGGGAGGCGGAGACCGGAGGATCCGGGTTCGCGGCCAGCCTCTGCTCTTTCTCTCTCTCTGTCTCTCTCTCCTCTCTCTCTCTCCTTAGTGAGGCCCTCCGCAACTTCGTGAGACCTGGTTTCAAAATAAAGTATTAAAAAAAAAAATAGGGCCGGGGGTGTAGCATGGAGGTAGACCGCTCCTGCTCCCCGGAACCGCAAAAAAAAAAAAAACCCCAAAAAAATCAAGGCCAGGCTCAGCAATTTAGTGAGACCGTTTCAAAATAAAAATGAAATAGGGTTGGGAGTGTCACCCGGAGGTAGAATGCTAGAATGCTCCTGAGTTCAAGCTCCAGTACCATGGGGAAAAAATTGTTATCAGATTGAAATCAGTGAGCACCTTGGCATTTTTGTATTTTCACGTGGGCTCAGGTGTGTGCACAAAGATCACCAAGGTTTTTTCCCTTCACTTTTATCTAGAGGAACAATGAGGTGAAGTTCCTAGAAACAACGAAAGGGAAAATGGGGTATACATGACTCGGTGTTTATTCACCCACACCAAGAAATCTTGGTTTCTTTTATTTCTACTTGATATTTAATATTGAGTATTATTACTGCCTTGACCACAAAACGGCTATTTGCTGGGCTTTTTTTCTTCTTTTAGGACTACTCTCTTTGATTTGGTTTGTAGACCATTTGTGCAATGAAGTGGATGTATTCTGGAATAAGCCTAAAAGTGTGGCAGCAAGAACTAAGCACTCTCCTCACAGTATTAATCATCTGATCACCATGGAATTCATTAGATTATTTCTCTTACAAGTGGGCGTCGTGGCGAACACCTGTTTGTTATCCTAGTTCTTAGAAGACTGAGACAGAGGGATTATAAGTTCTAGGCCAGGCTCAGAACTTATTGTTACCCTGCTTCAAAATAAAAAATAAACAAAAAGAGCTGGGGTTGTAGCTCGGAGATAGAACGCCCCTGGGTTTAATCCCCAGTACCACACAGGAAAAAAGAAAAGAAAAGAAAAAGAAGAATATTTTCTAGTGCTAGATGAGGGATTATATTTTTGTTTCCCATGTAATATTTGGGTTATTTTGAGCTTACACTCAGCAAACAGCTCTATTTTCTCACATAAACTGATTTTTAAGCCAAGTCTCAGGAATCCTGTATATGTGGTCAGACACAATCCTCTTTGGTGGCTTTTGGCAAAGTAATAAATTCACTTTTTAATAGTCTTTTTGAAATCATAGACTATTATTTATCTTTCTTCATGAGTGACAAAGTAAATTATTTTCTATTGTTTGTTTTTAATTTTTGTAGTACTGGAGAAAATAAAACTGGAATTGGCCCATCAAGATGTTTGGCTCAGTAAGAAAGCCACATCTCAGGAGCAAGCAGTGTAGAATGAAGACTTCAGAATAACAAAGAAGGAAGAGAAAACTTCCTGAATGCTACATGACACCTGGATTTCATTTCCTTGGATGCCATTGTTTAAATATGATCCGATAGGAATTGTTAAAATATTGTACATATTTGTTTTCTATGTATACATTGTTAAGAAGTGGGAAGCTTATTTTGGGATTACACACATATGAAAATTATGGAGGAATTTTATGTTGAACTAGTTAAACATTTTGGTCTCTTGAATTTAAAATGTCACTTTTCCTCATGTTTTTACATCAGGACAGAAATTATATGAATTTGGATTAATTTCTCAGTCTAAAAGTTGTTATTTTTTCCTCTCCCTCCCCCTTTCTCTTAAAGTTACTGAAATTTTTACTTGTTTTACATATTATAGCTCATTCTTTTACAGTTGAAAAATTGCTTTTAGAAAGACTTTTTCTGAAGGAGAGGCAGCCAACCCCAGTGGTGCTGCCAGTATCCTGGCCCTGCCTGCGCCTGCAGTCGGCAGCATGGGGCAGCCTTCCAGGAGGCCACGGAGGCGGCGAAGACCCTCCAAGGAGCACCTGCCTTTCACCCCACAGACAGAGGAGAGGAGACAGTGGCCAGTTAGAGGTGTGGGGAAAGATATTTATATTTCAAAATGATGGTCATTTTCTCTTATAAATATTATGTGTGTGCTTTTTTTCCTAAATTGTAAGTATGTAAAGTAGAATATGAAGGCATAGCTATCTGGATAACTGGCCAAAAGGTAATTTGACTGCAGATTTTAGTATTAATCATATTTTACATACTTATATAAGAAAATGTGAATTAACCTTCTGCAATAAATTGTTTTTTGATGCAAACTGAGTTTTCAAAGCTTTTTGAAATAGCTCACCTAGACCTGTTAATGCCTTTTTTAAAATATACTTTCTGATTTAGGTAAAATATTTTTTTTATTTTTTTGCATGTGTGATACTGTGGTTTGAACCCAGGGGCATTCTGCCTTTGAGCTATACCCCCAGCCCTTTTTATTTTTTGTTTTGAAACAGAGTCTCACTAGGTTGCTGAGAGTCTCACAACACTGCTGAGGCTGGTCTTGAACCTGCAATCCTCTTGTCTCAACCTCCTAAGTACTGGAATTTGATTTTTTTTCCAGACTGTAAGTCCCATTAATCTATCTAACATTTTTGCCTCATTGAACTTTGGGGAAAAGGAATATTACACAAATGATATGAGCAACACAATAATGTTTGCAGATTATACAACTTTGCCTTGGAAGAAAAAGAATAGTTCATTTTTTTGATGCTTAATAAATATTAAATATTGTCTGACAGGAAAGATGAAGGTTAAATTTAAGCAGATTTTAAGAATTCCATTAATTATAATATTTGTCACAAACTTCTTATCTTTGAGCCTGCTTTTACAAAGTGAAGTTACCCACTGGAAAGCAGGCATATAATTAAGAGCATATAGAACATGATTTATATAAAACATATTCAGATTAGAAAAATTATAAAGATGAAAAACTTTTGTAAATCATCTGAAGAGAACTTGTACCTAAACTAATTGACAAATTCCATTCTCTAATTTGCTCCTTCTTTCCTTTATGTGTTTATGGCTTTGTGTGTGTGTGTGTGTGTGTGTGTGTGTGTGTGTGTGTGTCTCAAAAAAAAAAGTATGCCTCTGCATACTTATTTTTCTGGGTCTGTTTCTGTTGACACCTCCAAAAGTATTCTCTGAATGGCTCTGTTGAAAATTACTTCTTTGCCTTCAAAACTTCTGGAATTATGTAGTAAAATTGGGTGTTGTTAAACTTGCATGTCCTATTTCAGGTGATAGCAGACTTTCTTAAAGGGCCAACATAGTAAATATCTTCAGCCTTGTAAAGCATATGGTCTCAGTAGGAGCAACTCATCTCTGCTGTTATGGAAACACAGCCATGGGCAATATGTAAACAAGTGGGCAGGCCAGAAAGACTTTGGCCATAAGTTGCTGGCAGTGTTTTAATTCACTTTTAGGCAAAATTGCAACGTCTTACTGAAACTCTATAACACTTTACATAGATAGTAGTATGTCTCTAGTAGGGCTCAATAAATTGTTGCATTACTATGAAATTGTATAATAGCAAACACTGACAACAAGAAAGTAGAGAGCTGATCTGAATAACCTTTTATCCTATGCAGTTTTAATAAGAAAATGAGCTATTTGACCACCACATCCCCAGTATATAATGGTGAACCAGGGACAGGACGACAGCAATATACCCTTTTACTCAAAAAGAGGAAGAATGGGAAGCACATGAATAATTGATCCACCAAATTTGAATTCTTACCTGGCAAGTGTTGCCAGCCCCCCCCCCCCGCTCTGGGACTAGGGAATGTTATTTGCTTAGGGTTTGGTTCTGGTTCTGCTCCCTAGGAGTGACTCCCCAGTCCATATTGCTTTAAGCAATAAAAACAGACTGATGAGTGATTTATGAGGACTCATCACCCACAGCCAGAAAACAACAAAATCACAGCCACCTGCATTCATCTCAGAGATGTTTCTTCCTTATTCAATGCCTGTCTTTCTAGAAATGCCATCCTCCTATAATTCTTGATCAGAAATCTCCTTTTAAACCTAATTAGAATATCTGGGTTTGGTATTTTGTAAAAAGCTTAATATAAATTTAGCATACACTACTGTAATTCTACTTTACCCAAGAGAATTGTAAACACGCCCACATAAAGACTTGTACATAAATGTTCTTAGCATGATCATAATACCCCCCAAAATCAGGACAACTCAAAACCTCCTGGCAAGTGACTAAAGATTAAAACAACACATTCATATAACAGGATACTATTCACAGAAGGGAACAAACCTATAACCTGGACACACCTAAAAAATACCATATTAATACTTTAGACACCAGACACACAAGACCACATACTGTAAGTTTATTTCCAAAATTGCCCATCTTTCTAGGCAGAAAGCAGATCAGAGATTGCATGAGGCTGAGGGAGGGAAGGAGGTTGGACAGGAAAGGGGTGTTGAGGGAACATTAGGTGGTGATGGAATGTTTTAGAAATGAATTAGGGTGGTAGTTGCACATCTCAATGTTAACTAAAAGTCATGGAATTGTGTTCTTACAATGAGTGTGTGTTTGTGAGCACTTAAATTATAGCAAGGCCTGTTTTAAGAAGAGGAAATGTGTTTCTATCCAGCAGGAGACCGCAGATGTGGCAGGAGGACATGCAGGCCCCGCCTCCACCCAGAGGACATGCAGGCCCCGCCTCCACCCATGGCAGGGCCTATGGGCCCTTGTGCCCTGGCTGCAGCTCTGCCTGGCCTCTGCTAGGTCTTTGCCTGCTTTCCCCTTTCCTCAGTCCTTCCCCTTATGTTCAGACACTTGCGTGCTTCCGGACTTTACTGCATAGCTGACCAGGGAGGTCGGAACTAGCCTAACCAAATCCAGTAAACAGAGGAATCCACAAAGCAACCAGGAGCCAGCTACAGACTTCAGTAGGCACCAAGTTGAAAAATAGTTGACTGATGTCAGAGCCCAATATCAAGTCCAGTTGCTAAGAGGACCCAGGATCAGGAAAGAAAGTAGTGCCCCATTCACAATAGCCAAAATATGGAACCAGCTTAGGTATACATCAACATACGAATGGATAAAAACATGTACATACACACAATGGAGTTTTACTCAGCCATAAAGAAAAACAAAAATACTTCTTTTACAGGAAAATTTTTGAAAATAGAGATCATGCTAAGTAATGTAAGCCAGACTTAGAAAATTAAGGGTCACATATTCTCATATGTGGAACCTAGAGAGGAAAAAAGAAAAGGAACCTCATGAAAATGAGGAGAGAGTTCAGTAAAGAAGTGGAATGGGAAAGGGGAGGTTTGGGGAAGGAAATAGACCAAATAATGTTATGTGCATATGTATGAATGTGTCACAGTGAATCTCGCTATCATGTACAGATGCAGTGCAATGATAATTTTTTCTTTTTTTTTTTTTTTTTTGCATGTGTGGTACTGAGTTACCTCCAACTATTTTTATTTATTTATTTACTTATTTTGAAACAGGATCTCACAAAGTTGCTGAGGCTGGCTTCAAACTTGAGATCCTCCTGGCTCAGCCTCCCAAGTATTGGGATTACAGGTGTGCACCACCACACCCAGTTATAAAAGACATTTTTAAAAAATTTCTCCTTGACCTGAGTTCACGTTTAGTAGAAAGAGATACAGCAAATATAATGAAGTGAGTATGGTATGGGAATTTAAAATAAACAATGACTAAGCAGCCGATTGGTTGGGGAAGAATATGGAAAGGACTGCAGTTAAAAGTATTGACTTGGGACTCAGAAATTCTGAGTTTGAATCCTTGGTTAGCCATGTTGGGCATGTTATATTAATACCATTAGGCTATGAGTTTCCCATCTATACACTGGGATACAAAAAAGGGTTTTTTTTTTTTTGCTGCTTGGTTTTGTTTTGATTTATTAGAAGAAAAATAAAAAGTATGGTGCCTTATTTAAACCTTAATATAATTTGAGATGTAAAGTTACCTATTCAGAAAACTACTGTGATTGGAAAACAGAGCAAGAGGCAGAAATACAACAGGCAAAGCTCAAAAGAAAAACCTGAAGAAAAAGAAGATCCCAAAGAAATAGCCGAGGCAAAGGTTGAAGAAACAGAAGAGTAAGGGAATTTCTGTTGAGGAGGCTAAAGAAAATACCAGAAGATTACAGAATTTTCTTTGACTACCTTATAGAATGTCCCTTTGGTCCTGTGACTAAGAAGCATGATGAACTTGTTCTAAAATATTTGAAAGTTGTTGAGCTGAAGTTCTCAGCTCCTAAGTTACATGTTTGAGTTTCAAGTCGGACCCGATGAATATTTAAACACAAAGTGCTAACAAAGACATATAAAGTCCTGACCAGAATCTAAATCAAATCCTTACCTTTCTCAAGGATTTGTTGCATAGAATGCTAAGTAGATGGGAACAAAGGAAAGAATATCACTGTGAAAACCGTTTAAAAGAAACATGGTGTAATGGAAAAATCCAGTGACTGAAGTAATGGCAGTGACTTGTTCATTAGTTTTTTCATTCGCAGTTCCTGAACAAGGACACATGAGTGAAAAAGGAAAGGCTATTCTTGCTGAGGACTTTAAAATAACTCAGATGGCCGGGCGTGGTGGCGCACGCTTGTAATCCCAGTACTTTGGGAGGCGGAGACTGGAGGATCCGGGGTTTGCGGCCAGCCTCAGCGCTCTCTCTCTCTCTCTCTCTCTCTCTCTCTCTCTCTCCC